>CABHPP010148778.1:2156-30620 GCA_902168425.1 Peromyscus attwateri | reverse complement strand
AAAACCAAAAAATGGCAAATGACTTTTTATATAACTCTAATATGCAAAATTTGCTAACCTCTGTGGATAAATCTGATAATTTTTAAGTATTTTGGCATTTCTAGATAGAAAATAATATCCCTAAGAACAATAAAAAATTCCGCTTAATTTCAACTGTTAATGAAAATTTTTTCTCATCTTGCTCTGCCCATTATGAATTTTAGCAAAATAGGAAACTGAGGCAGTGATAGCAAACTCTGTTTTTATCTACAACTTGGAGAACTCCTTATCATTCACAATGAATATGTTGTAGAATTTTAGAGACCCATCATCAATTTAAGAGACTCCTCTTTTCTGGGTTTGTCGAGAATTGCATTTTACTAATTTGGTTAAGAACTTTTAACATCCATTACCAAACATAGTAACAATTTTATTGTTTCATCTTCGACTTAGGAGTTATTTAGAAAATTATAGTTGTAATATCCATACAAGAGCATATTTAGTCATTATTCATTGATTGTAATGTAACTAAATGGATCTGTTAGTTAAATTTGAGTATATGATGTCCCCTCATCAGCTTCCAATTAGGCAGCTTTCAGTTGAGCTGTTTTCTTACATACCTCTCAAATCTGCCTCATCCACATACATATCTACATAGTTTTCATTTCTCTATGCTCTGCTCATAAAAACAAAATTAATACACCCGCTGTTGTTAAGAGTAGGTGCATGGAGCGCATTAGAACAGAACTGGAGTGCATCACTCCACAAATGGGAACTGTGTCATGGAAAATGTTGTTTGAAGTAAAATACTTTGAAAAATGATGCCGTCGCCTCTAACTATTAAGAGGCAACTCAATCAGAAAATTGTACAAATAAAAGCTGTCCTAGTACTCAAGTGCAAATGCTAGAGTGTTTCATTAGGAAAAAAAAAAAAAGCCTTACATTGATCTTTAAGATTGAAAACTAAACACTCACATTTTTGTTTTAGCCACACTGAATATGGGTAATTTTGAGTAAATTTTCAAAAATTAAATTAAAAATGTATTATTCAAAATCCACGATCCTAAAATGAAATAATAATAATTTTTAAAAAGCTTCCAAGTGAGGCCTCACTTTGTTGTTTTTGTTTTTGAGACAGGGTCTCACTGTGTGGCCCTGAGTGACGTGGAACACACTTTGTAAACCAGGTTGACCTACCTTGAACTCAAAGATCTGCCTGCCCCTGCCTCCTGAGTGTGTGATGGAAGGCTTGAGACATCACTTGCCTGGCATCTCACTTAGATCTGGACTTTTGGAGTTACTGAAGGTTTGGAACTTCAGTAATACTTCTGGGAACTACATCAGTTCACTATTTTTTAAAGGAATCTCCTTTGCTCCATTATGATCATATAATTTTTGTTTCTGTGACAGGAAAATGTTCCCTTTTCAGTGTTGAGTGTAGCACCTCTCAGCAGACAGATTTTGCAGTTGCCAATTAAAAGATACTGTTCAGCAACTTCCCTGCATGATAAACCCACTTTGTCTCTCTCTCTCTCATACATCAAAGGGTATTTATATTAAAATTCCCCCAAGGTATTCATCACCAACTGCAAGCCTGGGACTTTGTTGAATTTGTGTTTGCTTTATGAGTTATTGCTGAGAGCTCTGCGGAAGATCTAGGAAAAGAAAGAAAATGGGAATTGTTTTCCAAAAAGACTATCACAAACAGCAGAGATCAGAACACGCTTTTGCTCCTCACTCTGTGCGATATAACTTGCGTATGATTAAAGAATGATTTTAATTGTCAAACTTTGAAATTTTATTAAATGTTTGCGGTAATGTATTGAATGAATCCCAGACATACATAAATAAACAGGCAGCTGTTTGCAATTTGCATTTTATCAGTTTTGCAAGAGCACAATGTTCTCCCTGCATCATATTCTCAGAATTTGCATCTTATCATCCTTGGCTATCCACTATATACTATGGAGTACTTGAATATCTCATTCTTTGAATTTTCATTTTTGATTGTAAATCAGGTGATGGCTGGCATTTTTCTCTTTTCTCATTTTTTTTCTCTTCTCTCAACCTCCAAGTTTACTTACTTCCATTTCTTCTTGGCTCTAATAATAAAACACAAAATATTTTACATTTTGGTTTGGAGCATCAATAATTCATATTTCTTTTGTTAATTACCATAAAATCTAGAGGCAAAAACAAAACCAAGCTTAGTGTTCTATTAAGTTTTTTTTTTTTTTAATGTCATTCAAAACTCCTAGGTTTCTTTTCCATGCTCTTCCAGCGTTGCATTTTAGATAGAAGGTTGGTGAGAGGTTGAATTAACACTGCATATAAGTCTGCATTTAGAGGACACCCACAATGAATGGAATGACCATTCTATGATATGAAGACAGGCGCTTCCATAGTCACTCTGGTATGTCCCTATCTGAATGGACATGTGGCCACAAGGGAAGGCTGGCAATGAGGATATCTCCAGCCCCCTTCAGCTTGTGTCCCTGATCCTCATACGCGACCAGCTCTTTCCTCTCCTCTCCCACTGCACCCACAGCAGCCTGCAACATTTTCCCAAAAGACTCCTGGGGTCGGTTTACATTTCCTTGGTCTTGGCTGCCAGAGCCTCAGAGCAACAGGCAAGTGGCAGCTTGTGTTTTCTGTCTTTTCCCTCCAGCAATCCATCTGTCCACTGGGAAATGTCAGGATGGCTGTTCTGTGTCCTAGCAAGAATATGTGTGGGAAGAAGCACAAGCTAATCTTTCTCTTTTCATTCTGAAGATGACAACAACAACCAGAAAGGATGCATTTGGGGCATTAGCAGTTTCTCAATCAAAAGCAAGTAAGAAAACATACATGCAGTTTATAAAATATTATTCATTTTATAAAGTATTTTACAATATATAGACTTAAATGTAAGTCCTCATTCTTCCTCATTGAATTTGGTAATTTCTTAGTCACTTCAGTTTCAAAATTCAGTCACATTTAAAGGTGTTGCTTGGGGTTTTGTTCCAACTCCAGACTCTGTGTGGCTGTTCCTAATTTCTGGGATGGGTCAAGGAGAATGGTAGCTGCCATGTGGCAGCCAAAAAGAGAATACATAATTTCCACAGACCTGATGTAGCTGGGTCTTAAGCCAGTTAACCTGCCTAGGGTTTCACAAACTTTAATGTGCATCCCAGTCACCTGGCCATGTTGGTAAGATGGGATCCTGCCACAGCAGGAATAATACAGAGACTCTACATTTCTAATGAACTCCCAGGGGACGGCATTGCAGTCGATCCTCAGATCATTCTTTCATGAACAAGGTTTTGCTCCCTGGATGTTGGGCTGGTATCTACTTACATCTCTGTCAGAGGCCATCTGTTGAGATCATAGCTCAGTGCCACAATCACCCCAGTGGAGTTCAACAATAAACGTATCTTTCTGAAGTTCATCCCCTCACTTGTAGCCAGAACACTTCATGCATTCACACCGTGATCTCTCTGTTTTTCAAGGGCTGTCTCCCACAGGACTGTGTGATGACCTCCTATGTATCCTCGACACTTAGAACTCTCAAGAAGCGGTCTTCAACCTCCCATGTGAGATGGGGCCTGCCTTTCCCCTAACCACATGGCCCTGAGACATTCTTTTCAGAGCTTTTCTCCATGCCCGGAACCTGAGAAGTACAATGTAGCCCGGCATGGATGCTTAGATTCTGTACTACACATAGGTGGTACACACTCACATTCTGAAGGACTTCTCCATCCCCCAAATATTTCTCCTGCTGCTGTCTAACAATTTGGTTTGGGGGAGGGAGCCACTGGGGTACAAAATTAACAATTACGACAGTATTAGGCCACAGAGCACATCCTTAACATTCCAAATGCGTCCCTCTCAGACAGAAACCATAGCAAGAAAAGCTGTGACTTAGAAATGCCGAGTTCCTTCAAGGATTTTCACTGTATCATTACTTTCGTTTTCACTCTCCTCCGTTCCCTTTCAAATTATGTTTGATCACACGTGACAATCCAGCCCAAGTTAAGAGAAAATTCAGTCAGTTAAATAGTACCGTATCAATATTCTCTTGAAGCATAATTTGGTTTGGAAAATGAGGGGAACTAGGAGCTGTCTCCAAAATATAACTGTATACCGATTCTGGGTACTGACTCACAGTTGAAGTCAAATGAGGTTTTTGTTTTTGTTTTTGTTTTTGTTTTTCTTTGGAGCTAAGGATCAAACTCTACCACTGAGCTAAATCCCCAACCCAAATGAGATTTTTAAGAAGTGTCATCTAATCCATTTCCTCTGGAAAAAGGAAAATGGCTAGTCTTCATGTGAACCTTCTGGAAGGCCCTGGTATAAAAGCTTATGGCATCAGAATATTTTAAAAATACTAGGATATTCATTTAGATACAAGGTCCCTATCTGAATTATTTGTTCTGAAAGATACAATTGTCTGAGGAGTAATTGGTATTCACTGTAACTAATTTCTAAGCAAAGACCTATCTGTGGTCAGGATCCCTAACAAATGTCTAATCTGAGATTCCCAACATTCCTGTTCCCTCAGTGAGTACAACACGTGGGAGAATACAGTCACTTGATACCTCCTTGGCGATCAAATTCATGGACTGCTAGCCTATACCAGCCTACATCTGTCTAAGGTAAATACAGCAAGAGAGAATATCTTATTCGTGCAAAATATTTGCACTGTATTATAGCAAAAAGTAGTTTAGCATATGCAATTATTACAGTTACTATGTTTGATGGAGAGGAAAAAACAATATCAAATGGTTTTCTGATAACACACAAATAGGTAAACCTGAACACTATGAAATAAAGTAGTATTAACTTGCCACTGTACTGGGAGATTACTAACTCTCCAGGTCTCATATGTAGTTAAATGATCTTGAAATTTTTTTTATTTTAAATGTTTTAAAATCTGTCTTGACTTAAGAACTTGTAATTTATTTCCAGGACTATATGGCACATTAAAGTCACCAGTGGGTATTTACCTGGATATATCTTTTCCGTTTTTGAATATGTTTTTGAAAAAGGAATTCTTCTTCGCCAGGCTGAACCATTATATGACGTTGACATATGTTTATCTGAGAAAATAAAAAAAAAGAAGACTGCTAGCAAATATTGCTGAATTCAAACAACTGTATTCCAAGAGCATTCTAAAGCTATGAATATCTCAGCAGTAAGAATTATCCTCCACGTGTTTCCTCTACCATTTGAAAACTAAGGCAACAGGGATACAAGTGAGTTTATTAAGCCCACTTAAGTGATCGCAAGCATGGTTACAAATCTCTTAATTTACTGTTCATTTCCTCAAATAAGGCTCTATCCCATGAGGTTAATCTAGAAGACACAACAGTGTCTGGATACAGTATTTCATGACCTTTCTTCTGTGACTTAACACACTGTCCTACTAATGTTTGGAGAGGCCATAAACTTGAAAGAGAGCAAAGAGTGGTTTGTGGGAGGCCTTGAAGGGAGGAAAGGGAAGGGAGAGATGATATAAGTATATTATACCATCTCAAAAAAAATAAAGAAAATTAACATTTCAGACAATGTGTAACCTACTTTGTAAATATATTTTTAATTTTATTTTAAAGACAACAAGTTACATTTGCCTCCAGAAAGTGCCCTCTGTAAAAACAGTGACCACTGAAATCGTGAACTTGAGGCCTCAGGAAGCAAGAGTAGGCATACATACACACACACACACACACACACACACACACACACACACACACACACACAGAGAGAGAGAGAGAGAGAGAGAGAGAGAGAGAGAGAGAGAGAATAAGTTGTCTATAAAGACATGATTTTATCCACTCCCTAACATTGTTATATTTGTGTTCTCTGGATTATTACCACACGTCTATAGTTCTCAGAGTGTGACTCATAATAATATCAAGAATTTTCTTTTTTGTGTCATTTTTGTGTGTTGATATCTACACAAATGAGGCGCAGCAGAGTCCAGGATAGTGGGTGGCACATTCAGTTCACACAAATCTAGACTTAGGCAATGCACTGTGCTAGTATGCATTATAGTTTTCATAGCCACACCAGTATTACAGCAAAAAGAATAAACAGCATAATGCTATAGCAATACAATTAAAATCAGTTTCTTCTGAGTGCATACTTATTTGCTTATACACATCCATACACCATTATAGTCTAAAACTAACAATTAAAGTGAAACATCTACTTAAGTTGTTAAAAGTTTCCAAAAGTTCTCCAGAAGTGGAATTCACAAACTACACTGTGAATACAAAGCTACAACGTAAATTACGGAGAACTGAATGACGTTTTGTTAAGTCAAGAGAACTGAAACTCAGCTTCAGATGAGCACAATTCATCTTGAGCAGGAAGAAAAAAGAAATTCTCTCCTGTGGCCTTGTACTTCCTGACATATACCATGCCTTTGCCTATGACATGATGAAGTGATTTAGAAGGGCATGGTGGGAGGGAGGAGAGGTTGTCAGAAATATTGCCGTTAACCCTCACACTAACCCTTTTCGGAAAGTAATCAGGATGTCCTCAAGAAAAGACAGGGTGGTCCTCTGACAGTAATAATTGAACAGTGCATTTAGTGGAACAAGAAAATGTCAACCACGTATAAAGAATCCTCCCTAGAGAAATAAAACCGCCCGGGGTGAACAAAGTGCTGTACATGGAGGTGAATCTCTAAGGAGGTACGGCGTCACCTCCTCAGCACCCAGCCTGAGGATTCTTCCATGTCTTTTAAATCATGCACGACTCCTCATGGTTGCAGTCCTCTGCTCGGTATCGCAGGCCTTACAATGATGCTGGTCCAGTAAAAGCAGCGAGAGGGAGGAGTGGAGATCGGGTTTGCGTGGGGGAAATCCTACACTAAGGCAAAGCGCATCCGTCGAGAGTGAACCACGTCAATAAAGAAGCTCACCTGGGCAGAGGTTGAGTTTGGGCTCCTTGTTGACGTCAGCTTTGTTGTAGGAGCCACTTGTGGGCCTGCTTCGGGGAGGGGTGTTCAGTGTGACCGTTCTTACCGCGTCTCTTTGGACATGCACGTAGGAGGTGTTCTCAGCATTTCGGTTTTTATTATGATGATGGTAACTCATTTTATGTTTGGGATTTGGGGTGTGTACTGCTGGAAATCAAGAGAGGAGAGACGAGGGATGAAACAAGCCAGACTCCCAGTCAAAAGAATACACAGTACGTGAAGCATGAGGTGGCAAAATAAAAGAAAACTTAAGCTAAAGAATGGCATTCAAAGAAGAGCTGGGGTAATCTTTAAAGTAGACTTGAAGTTATATGGCAATAATTTTTCCTTGGAGCGGAAATATTTGATTTTTAATCTCTGTGGAAATTATGATTAGAAATACCAAACATTTATTCTACCTCTCCGCATTCCAGGGCCAGGAAAGTTCTTTGGTTCATCATAAATCCATTTTCTTTTCTTCACACCTTTAAAATGAGGCTTCCTCACTGGCTGGACATCATTCACTTGGAGGAGATACAAATTTTTACAGTTTTTAAGAGAGATGCTTTTATCTGAAAATTACTGAGGTGATAATTACCTATCTGTGCATTCTCACATCAAGCAAAAGTGTGCCACTCTAAAACTAGTTTTTAGAACAAAGAGTGGCTGGTTTTTAAGTGTCAAAAAGAAATCCCCCTTGGAAATACATTAATGAGAAAAAAAAAAAAACCTTCGATAAGTTGCTTTCCTTTAAAAAACGTTTTATTGTTCTCCAAAGGAATGCGTGGGCTCCTTAAAATAGCACAAAAGTGCACTCCAATCATAATTACAAATCCGCACATAATGCTATTCTAAGGTCGTCATTGTTATCTTCAAAATGAATCTTTTTGTGCTTTTTAAGCCAAAACTACTATTTTTTAATGAGTTAGGTTAATACCTGAAGCACTTTTATTGAATTTCTCCGTATCCTTTTTAAAGTGTTACGAGACTGACTACTCAGTTTGGTAGAGCAAAGCTGACTATAAATCAGTGTACAGATTAGAGTAGCCTTCCACTAGTAGGCTAATAAATCTGTGTTTGCTTTAGCTTAAGCTTTCAGCCATCAGAATCTTTGCCTCCTCCCTATACATCACTCCCAAACTCCCACACCTAAGATGCTACCATCCAAAGTTATAACAAGTACTATTAACATGAGTTTCCTTCCAGAAGTATTGTGGTTCTTCTCTCCTTCAGTGTCTGAGAACCAAGACTATTAATAGGAGTTCAGCAAATGACACAAGGATCAGGGGGAAGGAGAGAAGGGATGAAGCAGAATCCATCAAAGTACCAGCTCAAAGCGCCGATGCCCAGGAGAAGCCAGATCGAGAAAAATGATCCATAATAATTACAAAACTGCCAATATGTTCCACGATGGTCAAAAACTAACTTGCTGTGGTAATGACCTTCTTCACAGGCAGTTAACTATTACATGAACATGTACCTTAAACTAGTGGGTATAACTGACTGAGACCTATATCACAATCTATACTCTGGACTTAGAAGAAAAATATTATTTACTGCTTCAAATGGTAGATTGTTCAAAGCACACTTTTTCCTTTTCTTTCCGTTTCAAATTCTCTTTGCAAATAAGAAAAATGCGTCCATAATAAGACAGACAAATTCAAGGTCTAAAGGTGACAGAAGCACTGTCTTACTTGAAGATGGGTTCTCTCTGTACTTGATCCTGATGTTCTCAGTAGCATTTAATATATGTGTTGTAGGGACTAGGCGAGTAGTTAGGGGCCGCTTTGGGTGTAGACTGTCCTTGCTCTCTTCTAGAGCAAATGAAGAAAACAAAATGTCAATATTAGTAAAAGAAACACTTCAGATGGGCACATCTCCTACGTATGTGTCCCATTTTCTAGAAAGCCTGGTTAAAAATCAACTCACTGACACACTGTCTCTCAAGTACGGATAAAACTTTAAAAACTCAAACTGTAGCTATCATTTCCATGCACAAGTGGAAATTCACAAGAGAGATTTCTGTGTTTTAGCATCTCCTTGAAAATTTTAAGTAGATGGTACATTTTACAGGGAATAAGCCCATTTAAGTTCTCAAGACACTTTCAATGGGACCATGTTCATTTGATCTGTGCTTGGCAGGGGGACTATCCATATCTACAAGTATGAGAATGTTCTAAATAGCCCGTACTCACATGTGTCTATTTACTACTTGGTGTGGGGGCTAGTGCAGTTGAAAAGCTGAATTTAGAACTTTATAAATTACAGTTAAATTTAGTGGCCTCCAAATTAATATAGCTGGGTTTGTTCCCCAAGAATTTTTTTGATTGATTAGGGAAAAGATTAACTCTGAATATGAGACAGATTTACATATAATTTTCCATAAATAACTTGACACAAATGTCTTTTCCTACACTTCTGTCCACCAGAGCACTCCCAGCTGCAGATTGATAGAGTGGCACAAGGCTCAAGAGGAGACATTTACTTTATCTCTGGAATATTCACAGATTGTTGCTAGCAATTATTGTGTAATGTGTATGTCATCACAAGAATGGATCTCTTCAAAATGTTCATGAACAATGTTTCTAAGGAAATTCAGTCATTCTGTTTGAAGTTGCTAAAAAAAAAAAAACAAAAAAAAAACTTCAAAGGTCTTGGTATTGCCATTTAAGGAGGCCAATAACCTTACAGCTGAAAGAGCCCTTGGAATGTCATTGTCCAAGAGACGAACTCTCCAGACTAGGAAACGGCTATAAAACTTAAAACAATTAAGCACACAGCCAGTTCAGAGCCTTGGGGTTCTGGTGTCCTATTCAGTACTTTCCAATATATTACCTTTCTGATTACATTTGGTTTCCATAACAACTAAGATGTTCATTTAATTTATCTGCCCAACGTACAGATAGATGGGTCAGTTTTATCACATGACCCGTTTGTTACCTTTGACACTTGAGCATTTTGAGGTGATTTCTTTCACTTCAGCTAATGCTTCACTTTCATCCACTCCAAGAAATATGATCCTCTGTGGAGCATAGCAGTCACCTCCTACAATAAAATTTCACAGTCAGGGGCAGCAATAGTAACAAGAGGCACATGACTACCTTTTAATACAGGAATGATCACAATATCTCTGGTCTCTGGTGTCCACTTTTGTTTAAACATGTCTTAGATTATGCTACCCCCATATCTCTACACATTCTTTCAGAGATGCTTAGGTTAGTGTATGTGTATTAGCTATATTATTTGAGTGGCCAGTTTGTAAACTGACATATAGATAATTGCAAGAAAGTTCACATATTCCACAAAATTAACTTCCCTCTAACATAGCGATCTTTAGGGATATTCACAGTAAATGTAACTTATCCTTCATTTGAAATCTCCAGATATATGAAAGCAGTTTGGTTTTCCTTAAAGATCTTCTACATTTTTTCAAGATAAATATGCATGTTAACTTTAAATGCTACAAATAAGATTTATAGTACCTGCACCATGAAATTTATTCTTATTGAGCAAAAAATTATGTTTTAAATAACCATTTTCCTGTGTATGTGTGATGTGTTTATGTATACATGTACATGTGCATGCATTTGTGTGTGTGTGAGTATATGTGTGAGTGTGTGTGGGGGGGTGTATGTGTACGTGTATGTGTGTGTGAGTGTACGTGTGAGTGTGTGTGAATATGTGAATGTGTGCGAGTGTGTGTGAAAGTGTGTGTGTGTGTGTGTGTTGTGTGTGTGTGTGTGTGTGTGTGTTACAGTGAAGAGCAAAGGACAATCTCAGATGCTGCTCTTCACCTCCCACCATGTTTGAGATAGTGTTTCTTGTTTACTGCTGTATTTGTCAGGCTAGCTAACCCACCAGTTTCCAAGGATTCTCCTGCCTACAGCTCCCATCGTGCTGTGCTGTAGAAGTACTTAGATCTCAGACACATGAGATCGGGCAGTGGTGGTGCACACCTTTAATCCCAGCACTGGGGAGGCACAGCCAGGTGGATCTCTGTGAGTTTGAGGCCAGCCTGGTCTACAGAGCGAGATCCAGAACAGCACCAAAGCTACACAGAGAAACCCTGTCTCAAACACACACACACACACACACACACACACACACATACAAAATTTCAGACACATGATACCACATATGACTTTGTGTAGGTTCTGCATATTGGAACTTGGGGCCTCATCCTTACCTGCCAATTTACCTACTGAGCCATCTCTTGAGCCCCTTAGTAACCTCCTCTGAAAATAATATTCAGATGAGGATGCAGCTCAGTCGAGGAACCCTCACCTAGCAGGCACAAGGTTCTAGGTATATCTCAAGCCCCAGTGTAACAAAAGTTAAGAGAACATTAAAAAAAAAAGTTATGGAATAACCTGTGAAAAAGTCACACAACAAGATGTCCCCAGGGGTGTGATAGTGACTTATATCCTAGAATGATAGTGACTTGCAAAGATGAATTATCTAATTGGATTTAAGTCCTGCTCATAGGAGGAAATTCATGCCTGGTACTGAAAACCTAGCCAACTATCTGTGCCTGGAGAGATCATGGAACCTACTTGTTCCACTTTCCTAAACCAGTATAGTTCTTAACTGTATCCTCAGACTTATTATACATGAATAAGTACAGCTCTCACCTCTCATCAAATAAGCTTCTTTTTACAGCGGACAGTGGCCATTACAGAAAGCCACGCTGGTCAAAATGATGAGAACAACTGATGGTGGGGTCCCCAGCCACAAGTCTATCTCTAGCATAACCTTTGTACCTAAGGCTCAGAGGACATCATGGAAGAGGGATGTAAAGAGTCAGAGGACCAAGATATTTGCTAGCAGTATTTTCTATATATGACAGCGAAACTGCACTCAGGAAACATCAACATCAACAACATGGTCGCTTAAATAAATCCTGCACATTGACAGTACCAGTTGTCATATGAAGACAGATGGGGAAAATCTTACAAGGCTCGCCCCCCTCTAGATGAAGAGCTGCAGGTAATTAATTGCTGCTAAGAGAGGGAGACTCAGTCTTCTCCAAGATGAGGCCTCTGGTAGGTTATCTAATTCCAAGAGGTCAGCCATAAACATATGTACATATGAGCAACAGGAAGTAGAGTCTGCAGGCTGTATTTATACATACACACCTACATACATACGTGTGTTTGTGTGTGTGTAAAATGATAATAAAGAAAAATAAGTCATGGACTTGTGAAGGAGCGAGGGGAACACAGAGGAGGAAATGGGACAATGGAAAATGCAGTACTCACATGAAATTTTCAAAAACTTTTAAATAAAAATAACTAGTTAAATAAACAAATTAGACACAGTAATAATGATATAATAATAGCCGACACATATGGAGCACTTTTCTATGTAGCAGAGCCTCTCTTGAGTATTTTAAATGACTTATCAAATTTTATTATCTCCCTATACTCTTTCTCCTACTACAACTTTGACTACTAATTCAGTGCGTGTTTACCATAGTTTAGCAGTAAGAACACATTACTGAATCATTTTGAAACATAATGGGTAAAAAAAAGGCTCCTCTCACAAATTGTATCATATGTGAAGTTTTCCCCATCTGAAGAAAAATTCTACCTATTTTTCATGTCTTGAACCTAGATGTAAAAACACTGTTTGCTATCTAGTTAGAGATAGCTTCCATGTTCAATACATTGATTTCCAGAATCAGTAAATTCAGTAAACATGCCTCTATTCACCTGGTCATTAAATGCATGTAAATATGTAATAATATATTCTTCAGGTATTTCTGATGTATGCCTACCAGTCATTATGTTTTCATTTAGCTGTAGTAATTATATCCTTTTCTGGCCTCATGAAGTTTACATAAAACAAATAATAAAAATTTCAGAAGGAATTCTGATTTCTGCTACAGCTTGTACTGGCATACTTTTTTTTGCCAAAAATAGTCATAAAATACTTGAAATTAACTGACTGGTCAGCACCCCAATGCTCAGCCCCACAATGGGTAAGAAGAGTGGAGGCACACAAGAATACATTGTGTCTACAGTCTCCTGACTTTTGTCTAAGGAATGAAGTACCACAGTCATCACAACTCTCATGACAGTATTTCTGATTCATTCCAACAAGACATCATCTGTCAACTAGACTATAAAGAAAGAGTTTAAATTCTGAGCCCACGTAGAAAGTCTGAACCTGAGAGGGAAATCTAAAAGAGGAAGACCCACCACAGAAGTCTCCTTCACTAGATACAAACCTGGATTTCTAATTCACTCACTTGATGTCTATAAGTGAGAATCTAGAAATCTAGATCATAACATCTTCAGAGAGGCTATGATCACAAAAGAAAATTATGATCAAGGATGGTGTGGATATGGGGAAAATGGAACATTTGTTCATGGGTGGGGGGAGTACAAAATGGTGCGGCTATACTAGTTGTATAGTGGTTAACACAGGTGCCTTCCAAAATGGTGCAGCTACTCTGAAAATCATTATGGATGTTTCTCACCAAAGCTAGAAATAGCTCTACTACACGATTCATCTGTGCTATCACTGGGAATATACCCCAGATACACAGTATACTACTCCATAGATACTTGCTCATCAGTGTTCATAGCTGCTCTATTCACAACACAAATGAAAATAGCCATAAATGAATTAATGGATCATGTGTGAAAATGTTGTAGGTATATGCATTGGAGTATTAAGCTGAAAACAAAAGAAATCCCCAGGTAAATGGACCAAGCTGGAAATAATAATAACCAAGCTCACACTCCCAAAAGACAAGCATGTCATGCTTACCCTCACAGATTTGGACATTTAGACACGTATCTTTACTCTCTCTCTCTGACTCTCTCTCTCTGACTCTCTTTCTCTCTCTCTCTCAAACTTGTAATGAAGACAGAGAGCTACACTAATTTATGGATATGAATATAAGAACATTTAATGGGCACTTTATGACTTTATCTATTAGCAGAGGAATAGTACTAGGTTCTCCGCTAAAGCCTATGGCACAGCCAACCATGGTTTTTGGCCCTTTGAGTACTCAAAGAAGTCACAGGACTAGTAAGAGACGGTGGGAAGTCGATTTCAAGGGAAGGTGGTTGGAACTGGAACTTAAATGTTATGAAAGGGAAAAGGAGCATAATGGAACAGGAAGAGTTAAATTTGGTAGGAAATGGAGGGCAGGGTAGAGGAATGAACGTGAGGAGGAATAAACAACATTGAAGACCTTTGAAAAAGCTATATAGAGATGAATACATGGATAAGCTTCATAAAATATTTACTTATACACACACACACACACACACACACACACACACACACACATATATGTAAAAAGAACTTAAACGGAGTTCACCACATAGCTAGAGGATAATGTATAAGTTATCAAATAAAAAGTTCAATGCCAGGTATGGGTTTCCTCTTTATGAGCTCTAGGTCTATGAGAGATCACTGATCCTCCCAAAACATTGTTGGCAATAGGTCTTGGTTACCCAGCCCCCCCCCCCCACCGCCCCAGAACTTGATGTAAGATCCTACGGCTAAAGATCATAAGACATTAAGAAATTAAGCTTATGTTGGCTAGCTTTCATAGCGCTGGGGGGGGTGGTGGTGCTTTGTACACTACAAGGGAAGGAAAGTATCATTAGTCTTACCAAGCTGTAAGCCTTATACCCTGCAAAGGTTTGCCCGGCAAGGCTTGCCCACTGGTGAAATGGTGGCACAGACGGCATGGATGTAGCTAGCCACTTTCTCATCAGATTTAAAGAGCACCCCATAAAACAAAACTCATGCCTTGTACAGTTAACAGGGCCAAAAACCATGGTTGGCTGTGCCATAGGCTTTAGCGGAGAACCTAGTACTATTCCTCTGCTAATAGATAAAGTCATAAAGTGCCCATTAAATGTTCTTATATTCATATCCATAAATTAGTGTAGCTCTCTGTCTTCATTACAAGTTTGAGAGAGAGAGAGAGAAAGAGAGTCAGAGAGAGAGAGAGAGTCAGAGAGAGAGAGTCAGAGAGAGAGAGAGTCTGTGTTTCAGTAGATGGAGATTAATACAGAGACTCAAAAGTAGTTGACAGGGAAAAAATAAGAGATGGTAGAGTGCTCGGCTCTGAATGTGACATCTGTATCATACTCCCTCAACCCAAGGCTCAGCGATAATCATGTGAAAGCAGGAAGCACGGTTGTGAAAGGAAGAGGTTGTGGATGTCCGCAGTAAAACAATGTTTGCCTGACATGGCAGCACCATTGGACACACACACACTCACTCACAGAAGCTGTGACTGCATGCCCAAGGCCTGTACCAAGATCCCAGCATGGATGAAAGAGGGGCTCATGAAGTCCGACCCCTAGCTGAGGAGCTACTGCGAAGTGAAAGCTGTTGAGGTATAGGGAGTGAGTTTTCTTCAGGGATGTGATCCGAGAGCGCTACTACCTATGTTCCAAGAGACAGTCCTGCACCCATGCACATACGAGCAGACCAAGTGGACTCTTTCAGAAAGGACACACGAAGCTAGGATGAAAAGTGTGGTCAAAAGAACTAGAAAGGAGCAAATCGGGGTAGGTTTTATAAAAAAAAAGGCATTGTATGTATTTATGGAACCCTCAAACAATAAAAAAGTATCACTGAAAAAAAAAATAGCCTTAAGAGTCTCCAACCCTCTTCAGAGGTTTCAACAGCTGTGCACTGCTTGGGAGGCAAAATCTGGAGTTTAAGCCTTCCTAGGGTAGAGAGATCTTAATGACTAAACCAAGTGAGCTCTCAGTTGAAAGCCAGAAAGACTGTGTCTTAGCAGTGACTGTCTTGTCTTTGGAATGGCCACTGTAACTTGAAAGACAGGACAAATAATACATTACCCACCACGTCCCTTTCAATAAAGCCTCAAAGTCACACCGCACAGTGGGTGTACTTGCTGCCCACAGAGAAGCTTCTCGATGGGAAAACAACTTCAGCCAGACATTATGTAGTATTTCACTTGCAATGTCCAGCATCTAATTAAAACTGAAAAGGTGTACTAAGAAACTCAGAAACTCAAATGTTTATCAAAACCAGAGGAAATTGAAAATGATCTAAGTATTGTAAAACAGCAAGGAAGAAAAAAAAATAGTAACATGACTTTTCCCCCCCCCCCCCCCCCAAAAAAAAATGATGTGAAACTCTTTAAAAGGTCAGACAGAGAGAAGGTAGAATTTTATTTAAAGTGGCTGGGGGAGGCAAAGAGGAAGCATTAGCAAGCAAGGCTTTGGGTCAGCAGGAAGGATCCAGTTGTCTCTAGAGTAACTCATAATAAATAGTGAACTTTAAGTGGTATCAAGATAGAACAACTTGACAAAAAGAGAAGTCAAGGTAGACAATAAGCTCCTGAAAATGTGTTCAATGTCATTAATCATCAGGGAAATGTGAATTAAAATGAGGTATCACAAGCTAGCCAACAGAAGAACCACAAGGTAGAAACGACGTCTATTGTTGGCACTGCTGGTACTTTTCAAAAACACCACTCAGAGTGGTGAGAAATTAGAATTCTCAGCTGCACACATTCCTCCAGTGAGGTGATATGCTCAGCATTCCTGCGTGTGTTTTCATGCAGAGATGGCCACAGGATAGGACTTTCAGGAGGACAACGCAGCATTGTGCCATCTCTTTAACGCAAGGGAAGCTGCAAGGGATCTGAATCCTAACACTGGCACCTGCCGAGTGACACAGCCTGAGCAGAGTCACCTAATGCTTCCAGACTCCATTTTCTCTATAAAAACATAGACAGTTTAATATTTGCTCATTCAATGTTTATGCCGTCTTTACAGCTGCTGGGAATAATGGGAATCCTTTCTCCCCACCCCACCCCATCTTATGTGTGTGTGTGTGTGTGTGTGTGTGTGTGTGTGTGTGTGTGTTCAGAAAGAAATGCATGCACATACAGAATGTTTTTAAATAGGTACATATAAATGCATATATGCACTATCTCCTTATATGCATATCTATGTATATGTATGAAATTTAAACAGCAGTGTCAAAGAGCTACTGCAACAATCAGCAATGTGGACAGATCTCATACAATTAAACTTAAATACTAAACTAAAATACTCAAACTGAAGGAACCCAAACTGTACATTTCCATTTAAATAGCAATTAAATATGTAAAACTAAACTGTGGGGGCAAAGATGGAGTATGGTTATCAATGAGACGTAATTATTGCCTTTGCTTGTGTGACTTAGTCCCTTAGTGACTGATAATAAAACGCTGATGGAAGTGGTATTGGGATATAACAGAACTTGACAAAAGAGTTTGTCAAAGTAGCCAACAAGTTCATAAAAATACAGCTACATGGATGGGTCTGCATGTGGAATTTTTTCCCAAGCTATGTACCTCAGAGTAGCATGCTTCATTAAATTCAGAGTTCAAGAAGACATTAAAAATGATAAAGCTAGAAACAATGTTTCACGTGTTTAAATTAAATATGGACTCACTAGCTACAATTGTAAAATGTACCACTTTTCCTCTCAAGATGTTCTATCAACTATTTAGAAGACTCAAATTATCAATTTAGCGTATACAGAGACCCCGGGAATGTTTGTAATTGAACAAAGACTATTATGGTAGCTGGAGAATCAACAAGATTCACTATTTCAGGAACCTTCTCTCCCAGATGACTGAGGGCTTTAACATCCTCCAGTACTGCTGTTAAACAGTTGATTATTCACAGTATTATCAGAAAGAATAATGGAAGTGCAATGCCATTCTCACACTTGCTAAGTCTCAAGGAAGCAAGAAATGCATATGAAGGAAGCTGATGTTTTACATGAAAGGGTTAGTTCATCAATGACTGGAAATTACTTTTTTCCAACCAAAAAAGTCAGGTAATTTAGTAATATTTTGCCCAAGTATAAAATGTCAGCTTTGCTCTTTCTCTCGCTAGAGCTAAAACTTGTTGCTTCAAAGCAACCAATGATAACAGAGTCTACTGCAGATATAGAGGAGGGAGGAAGAGGAGGAGGAGGAGGAGAAGAAGAGGAAGAGAGAGAGAGAGAGGGAGGGAGGGAGGGAGAAAGAAAGAAAGAAAGAAAGAAAGAAAGAAAGAAAGAAAGAAAGAAAGAAAGGAAGGAAGGAAGGAAGAAAGGAAGGAAGAAAGGAGAGATAAATGTGGTGATATTTCATTTGTATGTTAATAAATAGTTTGCCTGGAGATCAGAGGAAATAGCAAGCCATTTTAAGTAAACACGAAAGTCAGGCAGTGGTAGCACATACCCATAATCCTATCACTTAGCAGGCAGTGTCCCTGTGTGTTCAAGGCCACACTAGGGAACAGAGCCAAGCGTGGTGACACATGTCTTTAATTCCAGTACCAACCATAGAGGCCTGGAGGTCTGTGCAGACAGACAGAAAGTGACAGAGCTGTGTAGGAAGAGAAAGTAAGGTAGCTGGGTTAAGAGAGCCAATGAGAGGGCAGAACAGCAAGACAATAAAAGCCTGGGTAGACAGGAAGTCCTGGCGTTTGGAAGCTGCAGAGTCAGTGAGGTAGGTTAGCTGGTGGCTCTCACCATTTCCCTGATCTAAGGCTTTCACTCCTATATTTGGCTCCGTGTTTTTTATTTAATAAGAACATTTAGAAATTCATCTACAGAGAAGGAAAGAAAGAGAAGAAAGGAAGGAAGGAAGGAAGGAAGGAAGGAAGGAAGGAAGGAAGGAAGAAAGAAAGAAAGAAAGAAAGAAAGAAAGAAAGAAAGAAAGAAAGGACTGAAGACAATGACTGAAAACAGGTGAAAATCAGGCCTGTGGAGAGCATCTCTAGTGTGCTCCAGCCTTGATGGTATATGTTGGCATTTTTCTCAGCCTCCTCTCTTCTTTGACATATATTCTTCCTGTCAATCTTTTTTCTGCATCAGAAAAAGGTGTCTACATCTTCTCAAGAAATTAGCATTTCTAACAGAGGAGAGATTTTCTTATACTCTAATGACCAATAGTCTTAAAATATTTAAGCTATGAGAAACAATGATAATGTATGTCTTGGTGTAAATGACACATATACTTGAATATAACTGCCATAACTTTCTATAAGGGTTTATTAACACACACACACACACACACACACACACACACACCACCACCACCACCACCACCACCACCACCATCCCACCCCTGTCTTGTAGCTGAAAGTTTTCCTGTGTCCTGCCCAGTCCACAGCCACTCAGACTCAAGTAAACACACAGAGGCTTATATTAATTACAAACTGTATGGCCGATTGGCTCAAGCTTACCACTGATTAGCTCTTACAGCTCCTGCACTTGGCTCTGTGGTAGTATGGAAATGCATGTGCTTAATATCTGAATTATATCCTGAAGTTGAGCACACACACATCCACACCAGATTTCTCATAAAGGTATGGAAACTGGAATATCTTGCCCTCTGCATGGAGTGTAAATTCTTTTAAGGCATATGGTACAGATGCCAGCCTTTCAGAGCATCTTATTTTATGAGGTATTTCCAAACCTTGCATCAAACAGGAAATAGAAAAAAAAAAACTAAGGACAAAAATTCAGTTCCAGAAGTAACACATCTGGAACCATCTAGCTCACCTCCATTTTCAAAAGTAGCAATGTCAGTCCTTGGTTTCCTATCCAGTGATGTTTTTGCCTCGCCCGGCCTGTCCAAGAGGCTAAACTTTGTTGGAACTGTGAGACCATCCCCTAGAAATGGAAGAAATAAAAAGTCACTCCAGCCACCTTTACATTATAAACAAGACTGTGATAGAATTCATGGCGACAGTTAAGTAGCTTAGACACTAATATATATATACAATTTGTGTAATGATCTGGTGAACAATAGATAAGCACATTTATTTCAAGCTAATTTGGGTAAATGACAAAAAAGCAGTAGTTTGTCCTTTTTTTGGATCAGTAACTAAATGGCAATGAGAGGTTTAAACAATCTTACACTGATTTGTGAGTGTAATATGTTTAGTTTATCTGGTGTTTTATTGTAGTAGATTTGAAATATTTCTTTTGTTTCTATCTCTTCATGATTAATTTAGCCAACAGCATTGTAGTCATTATTACTGATACTTGATAATTATTCTCTAAATTTCATTGTACATATCCAAATAACCTACTTTGAAAGTAAGCTGTTGACATCAGAATGAAGACATACACAGCAGCCTAAAGCAGTGTGAGACTCTGGACTGGATAGTATGCCAAGAAAGAGTAAGTTCACTTTGTGGATATCAGAGGCCTAGCTGGTGAAATTTGTGGAGGGAACCCGTAAACAATAACACTGTTTCAGAGGAAGTTTCCTGATGTTAACATTTATGCTACAGTTGTGTAAGAATATAGAGCACCATTTCTTCACTTGTAGCAGTTCAGAAAATAGTAATGGTAGTGTTCACACTCACTCTAACACTAAGTAAAAACCCAGAAGTAGTAAAATATTAACATTTAACTGCCAGTCTAAATCAGGAGTTCTCAACCTGGGGTCACAACTCCTTTGGGGTCAAACAACTCTTTCACAGGGGCTGTCGCCTAATATCATCAGAAAACACAGATGTTTACATTATCATTCATAAGAGTCACAAAATTATGGTTAAAAAGCAGCAGCAAAAAATAATTTTATGGTTGGGGGTCACCCAAACTTGAGGAACTGTGTTAAAGGGTTGCAGCATTAGGAAGGTTGAGAACCACTGTTGGAAGTGATCAGGGAGTTCAGGGATTAACTATTTGAAAGCAATACAAGGCAATATTTATATGTATACAAATGTATGCATCATTTCTTTTACAATCTTCCCTTTTTACTTTTGACTGGTAACTTTGTCTTTTGTTTTTGTTCGCCTGTTTTAAGGTTTCTCGCATCTAGTTAGTACAGGCTGCAGTCTGCTCCACCTTTTGATGGTCTATTGCTGCCACCTTCTGTCAGCCATTTAAACATCTTGCCACACAGAGGCAGGGCGGCACAGATGCTCTGCTCTGTATCCCTCCGGATCATCCTCAGCCATCCTCATCTCTTTTCTCCATTCTCCCTTCTCTCTGCTAGCTCCTCTCTCTGTGTGCCTTCCCTCCTTCCTATGCCCTAGAGATCAGGGAGCAATGACATTCTCTTCTATTGCTACAATATGTACGCAAGCTCACTCTGAAACCAGGAAACCTACATGAACTTTTAACACTCATGGACTTTTCTTTAAGTTCCTGCTTTCCTATACACAATACAATGCTCTTTGTCTTGCCTTCAAGGACAAAGCCCTGACCAGAAGCAAACTCAGACTTGCTCAGAAGAAATGCATCATGGAAGAGAGTGTCTAGGACTTGTCCATCAAAACTGCCTTAAAATTGCTTGACACAGAACAGACATTCATTCAACAGACTCATTCTTCCACTGACATCATTTCGCCACCTCACTTTTGTCCACACTGACCTGGGTTACCCTTTCCATTCAAAATAAAACAGCGAGCTCTATCTCACAGAAAGATTTACCACTGACACAGAAAGGCACATTTTTTTTACAGAATGCCTGTGTGGCATGTGAGGGTCGCCTGTGTCTGTGAAGTCTGTTCATTTGGCGGCTCCTCTGGGGAAACATCATTACATTAACAGCATCCTTTCATAGGAAATTTGGGTCATCCGTTAAAAAGCTTCCTTCTCACTCACACAACAGATGTATTATTTAATCCTGCTCTAGTGTACACTGCACTAAATAATTCAGGTCTATTCACTAAGTATCTCTTACACGTCACTTTGAATATTACCATCTTGATTCTTACCTTCCTGCAATTCACTGCCATTTTCCAAAGGCTTTTCTAACTCCTTTTCTGGTGTAGAAGCTGCGCTTTTTGATGACGAAATGTCTGAAGGAGCATGGAATCTATAGTATTCACCTAAACTCCCGTGAGAAGAGAATAGTTAGCATGGGGAGCATATCAACCATTGAAAATCCCACAATTGTTTGATTTCTTACCAGATTTATAACACATCTCCTTTATTGCTCTTTTCTCTTCAATTTCTTCAGGTGTCTTTGTCCATAAACTAGAAGCATCTATAGGATATATTTTTTAAAAAATTAAATTGTCCCAAATTCAAATAATCTGAAAATTTATAAATCAGAAAGAAAAATCCCAAATATTGTTTTCATAGACTGTTCTTCATCTAATGTTTGAAGTAATAAAAAAATAAATAAATAAAAAGAACAAACTCATATTTCAAAATGCTTCCATGTTTAGTATTTGAAAGAATCATCGAAGAGAAATTATATATTTTATGCTCTATGTCCTGAAAGGAGAAGCTGAAAGCACAGACTCGCTGAGATGCTGTGTGGTAGAGCATGTGGGCATGAGAGAGGAAGAAATGATAACAGGCAAGAACAGTGAAGACTTCTGTGTATTCCTAAGCACGGAATCTATGACAGTTGGTACCCACAGAGAGATGCATTCCAGGGCAGAGACAAAGTAAATTTGCATTTTCAGGTGTTCATCTGGAGTTCATCTGAATGGCTCCACTGTGCCGTGATGATATGGGAAAAAAGGGAAGGACCATGATGCAGAACACATGGGCCCTAATTCTGTCCACACTTCTCTACAGAATATCAGGGATGCTGTAGATGACAGTACTTGAAATCCCAAGCTACTCCCTGGATCCTTAAAACTCAAAGGAGTAAATGTTATGAGACATAGATGTATGTACATCAGTGTCACAGCAGTTGTCTCTTATGAGGCTATCTGTAGCTCTGTAAGTACATGCGCTTAATTAAATATGACATATGTCTCCCAGCCATCATACAATAAGACCTTTTAATCCAAAGAAACATAAGCATATGTAGACAGAGAATAAATTAAAAAATAAAATTCATTTCTTTAATAATATTAGTATTTTCTTAACAAAATCTGGTATGTATGTTGCATACTAAGCCTCTAGTAGTTGAAGAGTATGTAGAAAATACCGTGGGTTTTTACATGTGTATTGTAATCCAAGAAAAGGGGCACTAACCATTTTGTTCCTCTTCTTCCTCCTCCTCTTCTTCAAAGTTAGTTTTTAAAACTAATGGATTATGGATAGGTCTTGATACATTCTCCATGGGTTTCAGAGGTTCCTGACTCTGGCTTGGGGGTGGATTTCCTTCCTGACTTTCTTTCTGTAAGGTGGTGTCTACAGAGAGAAAACAATGCTTTAGTCGGTTCAACCACTATTACTAATACATTCAGTGACCAACCATTCTTTTTGTTGTTGTTGTTTTTTTTATTTCTTAACAAAAAAA
This sequence comes from Peromyscus attwateri, assembly GCA_902168425.1. Classification (NCBI taxonomy): domain Eukaryota; kingdom Metazoa; phylum Chordata; class Mammalia; order Rodentia; family Cricetidae; genus Peromyscus; species Peromyscus attwateri. Next base: position 7,488 of record CABHPP010148778.1, on the reverse strand, counting down.
AACCAAAAAAAACAGAAATGGATTCTTGTCTTCTGGATGTGATAGAACTGTTGCACTCATGAAATTATGGTAGCTGTAGTTGCCTGAGCAAGACCTGTTCAAAATCAAGCCAGTCAACATCCCAGTATAAAGCGGTAGGGATTCCCACGGTCCCTTCCCTAACTGAGGAGTTTGACAGTTAATGATTTTTGAAGAAGGAAAAATTATTTTTCTTTATTAGTGTAGCCCTCGGTAGGTTGATCACAGTCCAGTCGATTGCCACTGATCCATGAGTATATGAATAGTGGAAATTGGTCGTGATGGGTTAAAACCAAACAAAACAAAAGTAGGTGGAAAGATGGGAGGTGGAGAGTGGACCCAAGAGGAGTTAGGGGGAGTGGGTGGTGAATATTATCAAAATATATTACATGAAAGTCTTAAAAAATTAACAAAATATTATATTTAAAAGAAAACAAAATCTTAAAAAAGAAGGAGGAGGAGGAGGAGGAGGAGGAGGAGGAGGAGGAGGAGCTGGAGAGATGGCTTGGGAGTTAAGAGCCCTGACTGCTCTTGCAGAAGACCTAGGGCTGAATTCCTAGCACCCACATGGCAGTTATTGTTTGTAACTCCAGTCTTAGGGGATCCAACATCCACTTATGGCCTCTGCAGGCACCAGGAACAAACATTCAGACACAAGCTCATACAAATAAAATGAATAAATACAATTTTAAAATACCATTTTTTTTAAAAAAAAGAAAAGAAAAAAGAAACAGGGCTTCTTGTATCCAGTCTTGGCCTCAAACTCACATTCCTTTACAGCCAGCCTGGCTTTGATTGATTGTCCTGCTTCTACTTCCCCAAAACTGGGGTTACAATTGGGTACCACTACACACAGTTTATGTGGGGCTGGGGTTTAAACCCAGGCCTTTGTATATGCTAGGCAAGAACTCTACCGACTGTAATATATCTCTGTCCCTTTAAACCATTATCTTCATAATTAATTGTGTATTAAAATGTTTCCCTTATTTTCAAAAGACTATTATACCAATAGATTTAATAACTATCAACATTTTGTCTGTAACTAAGGGAAAATATGTCATTTGCTATACTTTATCGTTGTGATGAACTGGATGAGGAGTTCACACATTTTGTGTGGTATTTCACATTTGGTCCCTGGTTTAGGGTGGATTACATTTACAGTGCTGTGTAGTGACAGGCACTGAGCAGAAACTGTACTTCAAGCTCTGGATTTTAATATTTTCTCAGGATGACAATATTCTCGGGATAATCCCTTTGATACTGGGCAGTGACTGTGAGCACAGATCTGAGTCAGCAACATAGTCAAGAAGTAAAGGACACTGTCTACAGTGTGCTGTGGTGCTAAATCATGGTGCTCTGGTTAAATCATGGTGCTCTGGTTAAATCAGGGTGCTCTGGTAGGTTGGGAGAAATGCAATAAAGTAAAATGCAGATGCATTTTCATCTTATGACAGATTGATTATAGGTGTGTGCTACCATGCCTATCTTAATGGGCAGTTTGATATAAGCCCCACAGCCCCATGAAGAGAACCATGAAGAACGCATAATTGATAATTTCACTTAGAGCATAGATATGATCTACAGTGTCAAATCAACTAATGGAAAATTGTCTTGAAGCACCTAATCCTGGAAGAGTGCAGCTGGTGATTTAGATAACACTCTGTGGCTCCATCTCACCTGCTTTACATGTGCTGTCTGGTGGGTCTCAATTCAACAAGTGGAATCCCAAAAAGCATTTCACTGGTTGTCTTTTTTAATATCTAACTTTTATCATATCTTGACCTGAGGGACATCATTACCTATAGATTATGTAATATTCTGTATTAACTGATGCTTTATTAGCTGTGTCTTTTCATAATTTATAATATTTCCACCTTGGATTTATAAGTAGTTATATGTACTTAATGAAACACAGGAAGGTAGATGCTTTTCCATAAATGTACTACATGACAATGTAAGGATTTAAGGTTAAAAAAAAAGAAAAAAGATTTACCATTCAAGTTCTGATTGACATAGCATTTGGTAGACAGATGTCACTACAAATATTATGGGAACTATCAGGTCTGCTAGGGATCAACTTATATCTTCTATAGTATTCAATATTTCCAAAGTGAATAGGTAATATGGTAGCTCAGTACATGGTTTTTTTTTAAAGCCCTTAATAGTTTTGTATGTTTGGGACACAGTTTATCTCCCAAAGTCTGATGTGTTAGAATATTGAACCCCCGTGTGGTGTCATAAGGTAGTGGAACTTTGAAGAGGTGAGGCCAGTTGGAGGGGAGAACTGCTGTTCTCATGAATGGATTGATGTTCTCTCTCTGATAAGGGCCAGGTCTTCTGAGATTTGTGGAGTTCTCATGAGTGGGCTGTTTTTTTTTTTGTTTGTTTGTTTGTTTTTTTGTTTGTTTTTGTTTTTTTAAAGATTTTATTTATTTATTATGTATACAGTGCTCTGCCTGCATATATGCTTGCAGGCCAGAAGAGGGCACCAGATCTCATTACAGATGGTTGTGAGCCACCATGTGGTTGCTGGGAATTGAACTCAGGACCTCTGGAAGATCAGTCAGTACTCTTAACCTCTAAGCCATCTCTCCAGCCCCGAGTGGGCTGTTTTAACATGAGGCTGGAATCTCCCCTTGTGCTATTTACACCTGTGCGTTTCTTTTTACTTCTCTACTATACTGTGATGTAGCTGGGAGACCCTCACAGGACCTTCCATCCACTAGAATCATAAGCCCAGATCAACCTCTTTTCTTTATTTACTACTCAGTCTCTGGTACTTTGTAACACCAAAACAAAACAGACAAAAACAACAGTTTGTCTACTACCTAGAAATTGAATCTTCTTTCTAGAGTACAGAACTGTGTCTGAGCAGAGGAAAACTTAACATGATTAACTAATATCTAAGATTTCCCAGGTTAGAATCTACAAGAGGTAATGCTATGTGCCTTTGTTAAGTGTACGGCATTGGCAAGTGAACGAACCAAAGATCCTTGGTCTCATGGAGATTTTATTCTACAAGGAAGCATTAGGCAATAAGCAATGCACAGAGCAAACAAATTAGACTGCATCTGAGAAATTAATGGGGTGTGGCAAACGGGAAATAGAGGAAGGCAAGGAAAATTGGAAGTGTATATGGAGGAGATGGGACAGGAGGCTATATTTCAATTGTGGCACCAAGCAGAGACCTCATTAAAGGCAATATTTGAGCAAAGCTTTGAAGAAATAAAGTAGCTTGCCACAAAGATATTGAGGAAAGGGTATTTCATGCAAAGCCCTGGAAACAGAAATACGCTAACATGCTCCAGGGAAGACAAATAGGGAAGCATACAGTTGGAGCGAAATGAGAAGTGTCTGAGTTCAGGGGAGCTAGCAGAGTACTTGATCAAATAACTTTCCAAATTCAAGCTCTTGTTAGGACTCTGACCTCTCTGAATTAGATGAAAAGACACTGAGGGATTTGAGTAGAGGACAAAACCTGCTTGATCATAAGACTGTAGGTGCTAGCCTTTGAAAGACATGAAGAGAGAAAGTAGGGGAACCCAGGAGATGCTGTAACAATACAGTTATGAGGCAATCATGGCAGCTTGATTCGTGTGGAGAGTGTACAGATGATGATGAAGTCTGACTCTGATATATCCGGGTGGTAGAATTATGTCTCTGTATGGATTAGATGCGGGATATGACAGAAATTTTGGAGATGATTCAGATGTCCTAAGCCACTGCAAGGCTGGGCTTACAGTCAAGATGAGTCAGAACCAGCTGTGGATGGAGCCATTTTGAGAAAGTATGGATAAAATCATGATCTCAGTCTTAAACATGTTAAATGTGAAATAATCATTAGTCATACAAATCCAGAGATAAAGTAAGAAGTTGAATTCAGATGTGTAATGGTGTGTGTGGGAGGGAGAAATCTCGACTTGGAGTGGTATGTAAACAGAATCAATGATGTGTGAATCAATGAAACCACAAAGTTGAGACTGGAGAAAGAGCTCAGTGATTAAGACCATGTCCTGCACAACCCCGAGGACGGGAGTTCAGATCCTAGCGCCCATGTGACAAGCTGGAGTCCCGTGATGGTCTAGAACTCTAGCTCTATGGTATCGAACATCCTCTTCTGGGCTCTATTTGTGTACACAGATAGGTGCACTTGAACACACACATGTATAGACACCACAAAGACACAGGCCGGGCACATGTCAATAAATAAGGTAAACCTAATAATTACTAGTTCGGAAAAGGAAAGGGGGACAAAGGTGATGAGAGGTGACAAAATAGTAAAGAGGGGTGACTATGTTCAAGATCAACTATGCACAAATGTGACAATATAAACAAACCCATTGTTATGTATAACTAACATGTGATAATAAACATTAAAAATAAAAATAAGAGCCGGGCGGTGGTGGCGCACGCCTTTAATCCCAGCACTCGGGAGGCAGAGGCAGGTGGATCTCTGTGAGTTCGAGGCCAGCCTGGGCTACCAAGTGAGTTCCAAGAAAGGCGCAAAGCTACACAGAGAAACCCTGTCTCGAAAAAAAAAAAAAAAAAAAAAAAAGACTGGATGATATTACAAAACAGAAGACAGGGAAAAAAGAGGAGACTCAACAAATTCCTTGGATACCACCCATGAGGTGTAACTGGCAAGGGCAAGTCACAACAGGCACAGAATGAAGACACTGTTGAGGTCGGCAAGCTGCTAAGAAATTATACGAAAGGAGAAGGAGATGTCAAATGTGTCCACTTCTTCTAGTAGCTCAGGTGACATAAGGACTCAGATTTGACCAGTGTATTTTATAATCTGCACACAGTGGGGAGAAGAACCAAAGAAACCTGATTACTGAAAAAGAAAGGAAGAAAGAAAGACAGAGAGGGAGGAAGAGGGAGGAAAATATTTACAGCAAGAATAGACAAATACTTTAAGAGCCACTGCAGTATGTGTGTGTGTGTGGGGGGGGGAACCAACATGGAGTAGGTACTTGTGAGAGAATGGATTGAGAAGAAATACTATTTAGTTAATAAAAAGATAAATGTGTGTTCGTATGATGAAAGGAATGGCTGGGTAATTAAAAATGGCTGTGTAGAAGTCACAGGAAGAATTGTTCATTTAGTTACCAAGTGGGAAGACTGACTAGATAGAGAATGGGTAGTTCATTATGGTAAGTGTGAAGAAGAGACCAGTACAGATGGTGTAATTAGGTGGGTAGATAGAAATCTGTAGAAATTCCCTCCTTGTTCCTTAAGTTCTTCAGTAAAATATTAAGGTCACCATCTGGAATGAGGAGATGTTGGAAGATGAATGAGAAGGAAGACAATA
>CABHPP010148777.1:0-40043 GCA_902168425.1 Peromyscus attwateri | reverse complement strand
AGCGAGCACTCCACCAGCTTCCCATTCGGACAATTTTAGAAAGGCGCAGCCACCAACCAGTTCCCTACCCTCCCCCAGCTAGATTGGATTCTGCCCAATGGCTTCCATTCCACCCCCCAAAACGCCCAGCACAGGACTGGTAGAGATGTTCAAAAACACTTTTGCTGAAATGAATATGCTCCATTCCTTTGGCAGGAGAGGAAGTGGGTACCATTGCCCATGCTGGAACAATGTAGGCATCAATAAATCATTTTCCTACTTTCTTCCTGAGACCAAATGTCCTTTCCCGGGTTTTCTTACCCTGAGACTCCAATCAGCTACTTCCTAATAAATAAGCTTGACAAGGGGATTAGAAACCATGGGCTGTCTTGCTTCTTAGCTACCTATATGCTCTCTTTGTGGGCAGGAGCAACCTTTACACTCTAAGAGACCGGCTGGTGCACTTCAGCATAGACAGATGCTCTGGACATGTTTTGGAGATGAAGATGACTTCTATAGACACAATGTACATTTTATTTATTTATTTATTTATTTATTTATTTATTTGTCTATTCATTTTTGTTTGTTTGTTTTGTTTTTTCCAGACAAGGTTTCTCTGTGTAACATCCCTGGCTGTCCTGGAACTCACTTTGTAAACCAGCCTGGCCTTGAACTGACAGAGATCCGCTTCCCTCTGAGTCCTGGGATCAAAGGCGTGTGCCACCACACCCAGCTCCAGTGTGCGTTTTAAACCTCTCCTAATTCTACAAAGGAGCTGGGCTTGGTGGCACACGTCTTTAATCCCAGCACTCGGGAGGCTGAGGCAGGCAGATCTCTGTGAGTTCAAGCTCAGCTTGGTCTAGATATGGAGTTCCAGGACATCCAGGGCTATGCTGTGAGATCCAGTCTCAAAACAAATGAACAAAAAACTACAAAAGAAAACTATTTCATAACTTTTTATAGTTAGTTGGTCAAGGCTATCTAAAACTTCTTTCATCTGCTTACCCCCAGTGAAGTGAAGCATAAATTTAATTAATCTTATCAATAAAAACCAGGCATCAGATATCAGGGTAATAACACGAAAGATCAGAGAAACAGAAGAGCAGCCATCAGTGACCTCCTACCTCTCCAGATCCTCCGACCAAGAGGGCTGAGATCCTGTCTCCACCCCACCTTATCACTTTCTGTCTCCACCTCCTGAGTGCTGGGATTAAAAGCGTGAGCCACCACCGCCCAGCTTCTATGGTTAACTAGCGGCTAGCTCTGCTCTTGATCTTCAGGCAAGCTTTATTGGTCAGAACACAAACAAAATATCACACAACACCCCAGTCCTTCACGATGTAATGTAAATATGGTGATATGGTGACTAGACTTGTTAGCATGGGGAGTGAATGCCACTTTCCTTTGACACAGCCCTATATTAACTTGAGTCTGATTCTCAGGTAGCCAAGGCTAGCCTCAAACACACTACGGAGCTGAGGACAACCTCGATTTTCTGAATCTCCTGCCGCCACCTACCAAGCGCTAGGAATACAGGCAGCTGCCAGCTGCCAACTCTAGGCCTGGTCATACAAAGCTTTCAGCACGCAGGTCAGCTGCCTCACGCATGCCAACCACATCCTCTCTCACTCCAGAGCCCAGAAGATGACCCCTGCTGGGCCTCTAGAAGGCCCGAAGACTCTTGGCAGCCACACGGGCCTCGGGAACAGCCCACTCATTAGCCTTTTGCCAGATTTATCTTCTCCCCAGTAGCCTGCAGTACTTTGATTTGTCCTGCTGTCACCAGGACTAACGCTGATGGCAGCACCCCCCTGAAGGTGTCAGGCTCTCCAGCCTCCTGCCAGAGGCCTCAGGGAAAATGGATGAGCAACTGACCCACAAAATAAATACCAGGCTTCCAGGTTCTGATAAAGATTAAATATTGGAGGAGTCATTTCAGATGAATATATAAAAGCAAATGGAAGAAGCCTTTCAGGCAGCGACAGAGTGAAATGCAGGCAAACAAAGAGAGATGTCTCCGGGAGGTTCAATGGCAGGGACGTTGGAGGCTTATAGTGCAACCTCCCCAGAAATACTACAGCATCAGGGAGGAGTCCAAAAGCCGTCAACCCTGCCTCCTGTGCTATGCCCACCCAGACGGTGAGCGAGAATGCTTAGCTTCATCTGCACTGCCAACAGGACGCTGAAGCCAGCTCGGCTGAGTTGGCCCAACCTACCGAGGGAGGAGAGAAGCGCGGTGACTCAACACCATCTGCCCTCCATGTGGAGCAGCCAAGAGCCCGGATCATTGGTAGAAGGGGCTCTGAGACCCCAGCTGAAAGACTACTCCCAGTGGGCATCTCAGAGAAAGGCCCAGGGCCAGAGACGGGAGTGGCCCAGGTCAGCAAAGGAGGTCAGTGTTTCTTCCGCCTGGGGCAGAAGTTAGACCATTTTCAGATGCTTGCCCACTTGATTTCACGTGGAAAAATTCCAAATAGCCAGAGTCTTGCCTCTAGCATCAATCAAGAGATGATTGAGCTACAAGGGAACAGCAAGCGAGGCTGGGTGCTGGCTACCGCAAGTCTCATGTGGTCCAGCCCCTTGCTGGGCCATTAACGTCTAGGGTCTCATTCACTTTGCAAGATGGGTATTGTCACCCACTGCGGAAGGGAGGCTGAGGCAAAGGAGAGGAATGAGAACCAAGTCAGGGCTTACAAAGACTCTGTTTCATTTATTACTCTCAGCCCTGCCTAGGTGGTGGAGCCTATGTTTAGGTTAGACATAGAATTTCTGAATTGAGTACATACTCTGTGGGTTGAATATATGCGTTTATTTTTTATTTTAATTTTTTTTAGATTTCTTTACTTTATTTTATGCACATGAGTGCTTTGTTTGCATGCGTGTCTGTATACTACGTACAAGCCTGGTGCCCACAGAGGTCAGAAGAGAGTGTTGGATCTCCTGCAACTGGAGTTATAGATGGTTGTGAGCCGCCATATGGGTGGAGGAATTGAACCTGAGGTCCTCTGCAAGAGCAACAAGTATTCTTGGTTGCTGAGCCGTCTCTCCAGCTCTGAGTGTATATGTTCAGTATGTTTAAAGAACTGGTCCTGTTTGTGTCTGACTCTTAATTCCATGCTCCTTCCCCCAGGAATGACTTGTAGAGAGTCTTAAGGAAGAAGGAAGATCCACGATGTGCCACTGAGCTTCAGGTGGCCTTTATGACTTGGTTGAGGTCACAGAGACTGAACCTTGACTGGGCTTGGGAACAAGAGTATAGCTAGTCCACTAGGGCCTGAGTTGATGCAAGGTAGCAGGACCAGAAGTCCAAGGATCTGAGGAGAACAATTGTCACCACAGTTGGCAACCTTTCTGTGTTCCAGGGCATCTAGGCTGTAGGCTATCCCGGTGTCATAATTCTGCAGAGGGAGGGGAGGGTGGGGTGGGGATGGAAGGGGTAGGGAGCAGGGGTGGCATGGCTCACATGGAACACGACTTGCAGCAATTGCTGCAGCAATAGCCCAGACACAGACGAGTCCCCTGTCCCGTCTCCTTCATGGCTGCTACACTTTCTCCAGAGGCAGTATATGAAGGGAAGGGGTACCCTGCAGCAGGGGAAAGGGGAACTCTTCAAGGCCGTTCCTGCTTGGGGGTTTCAGAGTGAGCCTGGGACAGGCTAGTAGGAATGCAGTAGTCTCAGGACATTTAGACTGAAAGGCACTGAATTCAGCTCCTGATCGGTAGTGCCTTCCTGGCCAGCCAATGAGCGCACAGAAATGGACTGGACCATCCTGTCCCAATCTCATGTTTCCTTCTCATGTCCTGCAAGGAAGTCTGGTACGGACCCACAGTGAATGACATGGGCTGTAACAGAATAACCTCATTATTTCTGAACCAAATCTCCCCCTCAAAGCACCCTCGCGGTATGTGTGTGTGTGTGTGTGTGCAGCTACACATGCACATGGAGGCACTTGCATATGGTGGCCAGAGGACAATCTCTGGTGTTATAGTTCCTTAGACACTGCCCCCACCTTTTTAACTTTTTTTTTTTTTGAGAAAGGGTTTCTCACCGCTCACCTGAGCTCACAAAGTAGGCTAGGCTTCCAGGCCAGGAAACCCCAGGACTCCACCTTCCTTTGCCTCCCTGGTACTTGGCTTGCAAGCTTATGCTACCCATCTGGCTTTTTTTAAATGAGGGCTCTGGGTATCGAACTCTGGTCCTGACGCTTGCAAAACAAGCCCTTTATAAACCGAGCTGTTCCCCCAGGCCCTTCATCTTAGTTTTTAATCTCATTTCTCCAGAGTTGTTGCTGTTTCTCCACATCCAGTCCTAAAAAAAAAAAAATACCCCAAAAAACCAGAGCCTAGTGAGGCTGGCAGGCTTGCTCATTGCTACCTCACAGCCAGTAGCAGAGCTGAGGCACCTGAGGACAGAGTTCTCTCCACTCTGTGTCCCTATCTACCACCCTATACATGCTTCTTCTGCCTGTTTTTCCGGGGGAAAGCCAAGGGCCTGCTGTCAGCCCCCTGAGGGTACTGCAGGGAGCCAACAGGCCAGGTCGCTGGACAGCAGTCACCACAGAGAGGCTCTAGTGAGTCAAGAAGAATGGAGTGTCCACACCAATTCCCGTCTCCAGGCCTCCCTTCCCCTTCATATTACCGTGCAGCTGTTTCCTTGGGCACCAGGGCAATTTCGCAAGTGTGTTTTGCATCAGTCCAGCAGTTTCTGATATTAACTCCCCCTGGACTTTCTCAAGGCTGCCTCGCTGTCTCTATCCCCAACCTCTTCTGACTATCAGAGGCAGCGGTGGCCGCCTGGGGGGTAGCCCTGCTAGCCTGAGGAATTGACCTCCTCCAGGGAGGGCAGCTGCGTGTGTCTGTGGTGGGCTGGGGCCTCTCACGACACACTTCATGGCTTCTTACAACACACATCACCAGGTCTGCCTTACCATGGCAGAAATTAAATGGTACAGGCAGTACAGGACCTACCATGTTGGGGTACAGCCCACTTATTTACACGTCCAGATACTCTGCTCTCCACTCTGCCTTCCCGCTCCCCCTAGAAGGAAAACGGTCTCCTTCTGACTCCATTTACCTCCTTGCTTTGGCCCAAAACAGTTAACGTGATCTAAGACCAGAACACCGATCACTCAGAACACCCCCCCTCCCCCCCCCCCCCCCCCACACACACATTGGTCACATTAAATCCCTTAGCATGTTTGGTTTGGAAGTCAGTGTGGTCCTTGAGGAGGAAGAGAGGGTACAGACGGAAGTGGGGAGTGGGAAGGCTCCAAAGGACCTCAGGGCGGTGGGTCCATTCCTGTTTTGATATCTGGTCAACTTGTCAGCCCCACTGATCTCCATGGTATCAGCCCCACTCGTGAATGCTAATACTCTGGCCTTCAGTTGCAATCACCCATCTCCCGTCTCTCTGTCTTTCTTTCTCCCTAACCTTTTCTCTGTCTTTCCACTTAGTGTTAAAATGAAAGAGGGGGGCAGGTTCATTCTCTCTAATAATTCAAGATCCCTTGCACACGAGAACGTGCCGATGAACAAAAGGGAAGGGTTGGAACACGCTGGCAGTGATCTCCTGCCTATTAAAAATGAGGCAGGCTGAAGTGGGCCTGGCTAGCAGACAGGCCTGCAGCTCCAGGGAAGTGGTACTTAAGGGAATCTGCAATTAAGAGAAGCTTGGAGCTCTGCCACACATCGCTTCCCTTGCCTTCTCTTATTTAGAAAAGCATCACAAAGCAGGGACCTAAATGGAAGATGACAATAACGTAAGGTGACAGATGCCCGTTTGGCAGGGAACACCAGGAAACCAAGTCACTTACCTGTGGTACTCATGCCACCACCCCATGTGCGGCACTCCATCTCAGTCTGGAAGGCAGAGCCTTGGTGGCTGTCCAGGGATGGCTGTCCAAATTCCTGGGGAGCCTGCTCAGCGTCCAGGTTCCTCCAGCCCACCCTGGGTAAACATGGGCCTCAGCGGGCGGGAGCTCAGCCCCAGCAGGCATGCTCACTCCAGGAACCCTGCCTGCTCCAGCTGTCTGCGGGGCTGGGGAGACCACCACTGCTCACGCCAGTCTTTCCAGGAGCCTGGCAGCCCTGTCTGCCAAGAGCCACACACATCTTTGAAGAAGGCTCATTTCTGACCTCAGCAGCAATCTACAGCAGGCCCTGGTAGAGATGGTTCATAGCTAAGGCTGGGATGCTCAGAATGCTGGGCTGCTTCTGAAAGCCCCTGTCATGGAGATCCCAAGTCTGCTTGGAGAAACTGACAACACAATTCATAGCGGCGCGTGCGCACACACACACACACACACACACACACACACACACTCACATGATGAAAAGGGGATACTATGACATCTTAATCTGGTCTCAACTCCTTTTCATCATGACATCTAGTTGAAACTGGCATTGCTGGGGAAGGGATGTGATTACAGGTATATGTGATATGTCTGATTGTGTGTGTTATGTACAAAGTGTATGGATGTGTGGGGCATGTATGTGGTGTGTATGCATGCATGCGGTGTGAGCATCTGTGTATGTGGGGTTATAATGTAGTACGTGCATAGGGTGTGATGTGTGTGATGTGCATATGTGGCATGTCTGTGGTATGTGACCATCGATGTTTGTATATGGCATGTGTATGAGTGCAGTATGTAGTGTGTGCTTGTGTATATGTGGTATGCAACATCTGAGTTTATGTGTGGGGTAGCATGTGTTTGTGTGTGTAGCATGCATATGGAATGTATATGTATGTATGTGATGTGTGCATACGTGGTGTGTGACTGTGTTTATGTATGTAACATGTATGTGATAGGAGCATTGTATGTGTGTATGTAGTGTATATATGATATCTGTTTTTATATATATAGTATGCATATGGTATGTGTATGCATGTGTATAGTGTATCTCTGTGTCATATGCACATATATGTGGTATGTGACCATCTGTATTTATGTGTGAATGTTTATGAAGTATATGAATTTGTGGTGTGTATATGTACTATGTGAACATCTGCAGCTATGTGTGTAGTATGTATGTAGTCTGTCTATGCAAGAGAATGTGTGTGTGTGTGTGTGTGTGTGTGTGTGTGTGTGTGTATCAGGGAAGGGAACTCCCCACAGGATGGAGCATGGCACTGATATAGCTTGTCTCTCATCTCAAAGTGGTACCCTGCTTTTCCATATATATTTTATTGTTACCTGAACAGCTGCAGCAGCTCCCCTTCACAGGCTCCATAGTTTCCCTCTGAAGCAGGACCAGTCACTTCTCTGGTCTCACCTTTACTATCTAATCCTGGCCGCTGTACAGCACTCAATGTCTATCTTCATATAGATTATTTCATTCCATCACTTCAGCAACTCTGGGATGCAGCTTGCATTTCTCCAGAGCTAAAACGCAGAAAGATGAAAGTTCTGGGCATGAGGATTTATGCTTATAATCCCAGCACTCGGAAGTGAAGGTGGGAGGATCAGGGTTCAAGGCCAACTTCAACTTACAAGTTTAAGGCCATGGCTTCATGAGACATCGCAAAAAAAGAAGAAGAGGAGGAGGAGGAGGAGGGGGGAGGAAGGAAGGAAGGAAGGAAGGAAGGAAGGAAGGAAGGAAGGAAGGATGAAGGGAAAGAGGTGGGGGAGGGAGGAAGAAGGAAGGGAAGAAGGGAGGATGGGAGGGAGGGATAAAAGGCAGCAAAGGACTAAAGACCGGGTAAGGGACTAGCCCCAGGGCACAGGATTGCTAAAAGGCAGGCCTGTAGTCCTGCAGGGCACAGAGCTCAGGGCACTCTCTGAAGGATAAGGGCCTTCAGTCTAGTTGAAGGTTCTCATCTACCCGCTATGGAGCCAGAGGAAGCTGTATGTCCTGTTTTAGGAGGCGTAAGGATCATAGGACCATTTGACTCGCCTTGTTTAGGTGAGAACAGCCCCTTCGTAGAATCTGTAACTCTTCACAGTATTGTTTATTTGGGACCTGATATCATGAGGGTACACACACATACAAGCACACGCTTATGCACACACACACACATACACACACACACACACACACACACACACACACACACACACACACACACCCCTCTAGATTATGGACACTAGGTTTCTCCCCTTACCACACAGCGGTCTCTGCGGAGGCAAAGACATGTCCTGGGAAAGACAGATGCTCAAAGACTGGGGCTGGAGGTTGACTCCATTGGGAATCCGTGGTCTCAGATGCCAACCTACTATCTCTCTGACTAAAGTAGTTGCCTGCTCTCGCGTGGCTTCAGTTTTTCTGCCTGGAATCTGTTGCGGACATGCGAAGCATACTTCAGATGCAGCTGGGTGAGTCTATGATTTCTTGATGGCCTCCCTCAAAACAAAAGCAAACCCACGTCAAACCCACGTGCTAAGGGCCTTGTGCAAATCACCTCGCCAAATGAGAAGCTTTCATCAGCTCAAGTCAGGGAGCAGAGGACAAGCTGGGGGAAGCTAAGCAACTCACTTAGCAGATGGCCATCAAGTGACCAGATGGAATTCCAGGACATCAAGGCTCACCAAATCACCTTCGTCTCTTTTTTAATTGCTAAATAAAACTGTTTTCTTTCTGTTCAAATAAACTTTCACTTTCCAGAAATAAAGTTATTTTAGGTAAGAAGTGGAGCTCTCATAAGACAAATTTAGTGTCACCTTTAGCCAGGATGATTGTGGAAATACACAGTCATGAGAGGATCATCCATTCTGCTCCAGGGCCTGTGATGACGCCATTTGCTTTAACTAAGTAGCTACCGTGAAACCTTCTTGGGGAGAGAAGAACTCAGTTTCTCTCTGAGGAGTCACTCATTCCTTGGTGTGTGTGTGTGTGTGTGTGTGTGTGTGTGTGTGTGTGTGTGTGTGGTTGTGGCAGGGGGTGGGGTGGGGGCAGACACAACTAGAACTGGCCTGTCATTTTTGTGGATTCGGTGGCTATTTCACAGATATTCCTGATTCCTGCATAGATCAGATGAGACAAAGAGACAAAGACAGTTAAGCAATATAAGCAAGTTGAAAACGCTGTGACATTGAGCTTGGTCCTGCCAGGATATGGGCCTTCAACTAAGATCAGCCGTGTGACACAGCAGTGAGGGCTTGCTTAGGAGTGGCAGATCCCTCTTCTCCAGCCATCCCAGAACATGGGCATGGGCGCTCTCTACATTCAGCGACATGATCCTCACTGTGGAACCCTCTAGTGAGCTATGCCCACTTGAATCTTGTGATCTGTCACTTATATCCAGAACATTCTAACTGCGACAGGGAAAAGCATCGTGAAGGACTCCAGCCCTGGTCCTGGTGGAGGGGGACCTGCTTCCAGGGTAAAACTGAGGCATGAGAGAAAGACAGGGAAAGCGACAAGGCCATAGGAAGAAAAAGGAACCCGTCACCCGGGAGTCTGGTCGAGGCTGCTCATCATCAAGGCCATAGGAAGAGAAAGGAACCCGTCACCCGGGAATCTGGTTGAGGCTGCTCATCAGCTGGGAAGCAGGAACGTCAGCACAATCAACAACCTAAGACCTTTTCCCTGCTCAGCTGTAAACCTGCAAATTTCTAGGAATCTCAGCAGAAAATCCTTCAACAGCTCTAGCTATTCCCGGTCTCACCTTATCAGACCATAGTCCCAGCCAAGGCACCCCTGCAGCCACCCTATAATCTCACTTATCAAAAGAGAAAGAAAAGGGGGGAGAAGGTTTGTGGTAATCCTTTGAGATAGGACTTGAGAGCCACCAAACTGGGATCTATGGCTAATGCTGAGATATCATCTCTCTCAGCAGGATCTTCCAGGCTGTCCTTGAACTCCATATGTACACTGAGGATGACCTTGAATTTCTGATCTTCCACCTCCCCTCCCTTCTTTTCCTCCTCCCCTCCTCTCCCTTTTTCTCCCATCCCGTCCCCTCCCCAAGTGGTATGAGCCACCATGCCCAGTTTATACAGTGCTAGGGATTGAAGCCAGAAATTTATGCTTCCTAGATAAGCACCTACCAACTGAACTGCACCCCAGGCCTTCTTTATTTACTTTCAATCAGGATCTCACTACGTAGCTCAGGCTGGCCCCCAAACCATATATAGCCCAGACTAGCCTCAAACTCACAGTTATCCTCCTGCCTCCAGCCTTCTGGGATTACAGAAGTAAGCCACTGGGCCCCAGTTCTTCTCTACATGTTCTTGCACAGAGACCTCCCTTGCTCCTCCACTGTCACACAAGGCCTGAGTCTTGGCATTGGGGCCTGCTTTCCTCTTGACTTCTCTGCTCCCCAGTCCTGCCCCACAGCCCGCCCCCCACCTCCTCCCTAGAGCACCCCCAGTCCCAGCCCTGGCCACGACACCTGCGAGCTTGGACCTGTTCAGCCCAGTTGTGGGGCCTGCACTTCCGGGAAGTTTTCATCAGTTTTACCACAGGCGAATCGTCTTTACACCTCCGTCAAGACAGTTATTCCACAGCATAGTCATCCCTGAGGTGTGGGGTGGTCTTCCGGAATTGCAGAGGGTGAAGTGGGGTGGGGTGGGATGTTCCTCTGCAAGGAACTGGTTCTTTCCTGTTCATGATTGTAGGCAGGATTTCAGGATGGATCTGGAGTGGGAAGAACTTGGTGGGACAGGACTGGGGGTTGGGTGAGAGGGTGGAGGATGGAAGGTAGGGGTGGAGGAGGTGGGAAGATGGGGAATGGAGGAAGGGGTGATGGAGGATGGGTGTGGAATATGGGGAAGTGGAGGTGCAGGATAGGGACATGTGAGGTAAGGGTGGAGACAAGGCTGGAAAGGTGGTGGATAAAAGACAGGGGTGAGTGGGTAGGGGAGATGAGGGAGGGGTATAGGGATGCAGGAAGTAGGAGATGGAAGTTAGGGTGGGGGCAGTGCAAGATTGAGGATGGGGTGGAAAGGGTATGGGACCCAGGATATTTGATGAGGGATGCCCGGGGTTCATAGGCAGCCTGTAGGGGTGGGGAGCAAAGGAGAATCAGCTCCCAGCCTCCTTCTCTGCACCTCCTCCTGCCCCATCCCAAGGCATCAAGGGTGCTAGCCACATGGCAGAGGGGGGCAGGGGCGGGCAGCTGATTGGACAAACAAAAGCCTTGTTAACTATCCTCAATGGCAAGGAGAGAATTGCTGGAGCTCTTGACAGCAAATTTGGCATTTAAAGCCAAGCACAGTAGCTCAAGAGATTAAATACATTGTAGATTTGCTAAACTTGAGGTGAGCCAAAGAAAAGATAGACAGACCACCGTTACCCTTCAGGCTGGGGTGGCAGCTGGTGGGACGTGCTTTGGCTCAGGTACGATCACAAGGCACCCACCAGAGACTCCTGGGCTTAATTTTTCTTTTGCAATCAAGGCCATGCGTCCCCCATTCACATAGTCCCAGAACCAAAGGTCCCTTCCTCACGTGTTTTTCATAGGCCTCATTGCTGAGAGAAGGAAAAATGATCCAGAGATAGCGGTGCTGATTATGGAATGGCAAGTGGCCTGGGAAGCATAGCCAGTGCATGAAGGTGGGGACCGCCTGGAGAGGGCCATGAGATGTGCACCCCAGCAGGGTCCCTTCTGCCCCTCTCAGGTCCCCACACTCCTCTCTCCCTGGAATCTTGGCACTGACATGGGGAGACAGACCAGTTCAGGAGACACATTCAGTGCTTGGGATGGTATTTTCTTTGTGTTATGCCCACCCTTCGTGTAATAAAAACAAACAAACAAACAAAACAAAACAAAAAGAACAAAAATTTCTAGAATGTAAATCTTGGGAGACTGGGATAGATGGACTAGGGTTGCAAGAAGTGGTACCTGCTGGAGACTCACCTTTGGAGAGACTGGGTGAATCCTTGCTCCTTGGCAATCCATCCCTGCTTGGCAGAGGCAGGGTCACACCGAACAGTTTCACAGCCCAGCGAGACCTCATTCTCTTGAAGACACAGTGCAATGGCCTGGGCAATTCTCAGCCTCTTCTGAAAAGCAGATGGAATAGAATTAATCCCAGTGAGAGCTTGAGGGACTCGGGTTGGACGAAAGGAGAGTTATCCCAGAGGGGAGTTATTAAAACATGAAAGTGGATACATCAGGAGGCCTCAAAAACCTCCTTTTCCCCAGAGAACTCCAAAACTCACGGCAAAGATGCCCCTTACTGTGTCCCCCTCTGAGGTGCTGGCCCCTCTGAGGGGAAAGGTCCCACTGTGCATTCAGCTTTCTGACCTGGGTTAATTATATTTACTGCCTATCAAGCCCCTTCTGTGGGTCGGACAAATTCAGGCACTCTCAATCAGTATTTATATAATCCCAGATTCACATGCAGCAGGTGGAGATTGTGGTCTTAAAATAAGGACACAGAAGTCTGGCAGCACTACCAGTGTCACCATGGGGCTTTGCTTGGGAGTCGGATTGGAACTGAAGCCTGGCTGGTTGCCAAAGACACATTCTCCAGGTGTGGTGGAGCATGCTTGCAATTCCAGCACTTGAGTAGGCTGAGACAGGATGATGACGGTGATTTCAGGCCTGCTTGATCTGCAGAGTGAGACCCCCACATCAAACACAAATACCAAAATGTTAAGAAGCCGCCCTCTGGCCCAGACACAGGATAGAGTCAGGGATGGGAAGCCCAACACCAAGGAAGGCATTTCAGCCCAGGATCGCTGTTGGCCTGTGAGGGGTGTGTCCCACGCGCATTCTCTTTGCTGAGGTAGCTGTAGTGCCCTGGGCTGGGCTTATGC
The DNA here is from genome assembly GCA_902168425.1 of Peromyscus attwateri. Lineage (NCBI taxonomy): Eukaryota > Metazoa > Chordata > Mammalia > Rodentia > Cricetidae > Peromyscus > Peromyscus attwateri. The sequence continues at coordinate 27,362 of CABHPP010148777.1, read as the reverse complement.
ACATGAAGAGGGGCGTCTCTGGCTGTAGGAAGACAGGAAGCTCCCAGCCTGAAACTTCAGAGGCAGTCGTCCTGCCAGCAGCCACCTGTGATCAACTATTCCCTTTGCTTTTTTCACGGGCTCAGAGAGCTGCTGCCACAAGGCCACCTGCTCTCTGACAGTGTGGCAGGGTTGGTCATTAAGTCCTTGGAGAGAGGAGAGGCCATTAACCCTGGAAAGACAGGGAGGGAGTTGGCCAGAACCCCAACCAGAGCCCACCCATAACCACAGAAGCTTAGGTAATGGCCGTGAGGACCCAGGCCTGTGCCCTGGTCACTCTATCTCCGTCACAAGAGAAACTCTTAACTATTGGCTTCCAGAGAAATAGCCCCCTGCCTCTGCTTCTTCCAGCCCACCAGTTCCCATAGTAACAGGAAGCTTAGCTGCCCCCATGCTAAGTGGAAACCCATGCCAGAGGTCTGGCTGTAGGTTGAGTCCCCCACCAGTCAACTCCTCCAGGCTTTGTGTCCTGGGGCACAAGTCACCTTTCTCATTCTCTGTTTCTTAGAGTGGAAATGGCAGCATCTGCTTCAGAGGTCATTAGGAAGGCAGATGAGTTAATTCATCTGCAGGATTTAGGGCCTCGCCTGCCATGCGCGAATGGCACCCCATGAGTGTCAGCTGTCACCATGGTTGTTATGACTGCCCCACCCTTCCCGTAATCCCTGAGCAGGAAGAAGCAGCATCCAGGAAGGAGCTGGGAAACAGAGGAGAGGTCTTTTCTCTTTGTAACCATTTCCCAACCGGCAACTCCTCCACCCCAGGATCCTGCTTAGGAGAGCCTGTTGTAAACACAAACTGCTGGAGAGTGGGACTGTGCCCAGCTGGTCCTGGTTTAATCCTACCAGTTCTCTGTTCCAGACCACCCTCATTCCTGGGAAAGCTGAGAGGACTGAGCAGCACACCCCTCTGAGAAGATTAGAGCAGCCCCAGTTCAATTGCTCAGAGTCCAGGACATTGGCATTCACAACCATTTTCCAACACATACACCCCCCCCACACACACACACACTTCCTTTCTTCCTTTTTACTGTGTTTGTGGTAGAGTTCTCTCTCCCCCCCTTCGAGTGTGTGCATAGCACACACACACTTATACAGGTACAAACCAGGACCAGCTGGGAAGAACAGGGTTGGGGTGGGAGGACCCATCAGACCACTAGGCAGGGGCTGGTGTCTGGAAGGGTCTATTCCCACCCACTATGTGTCTTATTGAGATACTTCAGCCTGGATGATCTAAACAACACACAGTATTTCTTACAATTCTGCGAGGCTGGAACTTCCAAGGCCAAATTGTCAGTTTGCTTCTTAATGATGTACAAAGAAAAAAAAAACCAAAAAACACACTAGTCCCATCAGCCCCATGGAGCTGCCATTCCACCCTGAGGTGTTGTACTCAAAAGTTTTCCCAAATCCAGCTACCTCCCAAAGGCCTCATTCCCAAACATCACCATATCAAGGAGTAAAATGTTAATAAATGTTTTGCGGGGAGGCCCATTTATTTATTTATTTATTTATTTTGAGACAGGGTCTCATATATCACAGGCTAGTCTCAAACTTGCTAAGTGGCCAAGGGTGATCTTGACCTTCTAATCCCCCTGCTTCCACCTCCCAAAGTGCTGAGATTACAGGTGCGTGCCACCACAAATGATTTTGCGTGATGCTGAGGATCGAACCCGGGGCTTACTCCATGCTAGACAAACACTGGACAAGTGAGCTGTATTCCTAGATCTTAGCCTCATTGTTCTCATCAGTACAAAAGGCTCTTAGTACTTCAGCGAGGGAAGACAGGGCAGAGTTTTTCATCAAGTCCAAACTGCATCTGCCTGACGCGGGGCAAGCAGCAAACCAGATCTTCCTGGGCTTGCTCGGGTCCTGAGAGAGCAGAAGGTGGAAGCTGGGGAGGACTTGGGGTGTCAAACCTGTGGCCGGGGCTCTCTTCCTCCCACATGGGCCTCAATGATTGTGTGCCATCAAGTCGGCCTTAGATAGCCCACGCCCTGTTGCTCGGGTGACTCTGTGTATATATTTAAGAGTGTGAATATAGAGACAGAAGGCAAATGGGGCACATGTGTCCAAAGGGCTAGATCCAGAAGCAGAGGCCCTAGGTCACCCAGGCTTCCTCAGTTCTTAGCCAAAGGCCAAGCCGGCAAGGGCAGAAGGGATCTGGGAAGGTAGCAGAGGAAGGCTGGAGAGGCCTGGATAAATCCACTTTGGCTGTTGTTTTCCCACTTCCTGCCATTCTTGGGGGTCGAGGGTTGGGAGAGAAAGGCCTGTCACAGCTTCATATTTGGCCTCCACCTGGTCCTCAGTATGGCTCTGGCCCAGACTGTAGAGGAGCAGCCAGTATCATGGAGCATGTCCTCTGCTGACCCACAGAAGGTGCTGGAAAATGACAGAGGTCTGGTCCTTATGGAGACTCCCATCCTTCTTCTTCTGTCTCTCCTCAGTCCCTTGCCTCATAGCTTGTTGAGCTTGGGCTCGTGAGGAGCGGAGTGAGCCCTCTCTCCCATGGCCTGGCTTTACACTGCAGATGGGTCTCCAAGAGGATTCCAGAACATGGTGTGCACCATGCCGAGGACCGCCTTCCCCTTCTGTGGCTATGTGCTTTGACCTCCTTTGTGTAGGTGAAGCATCTCCTACCTTCCTCCTCTCATCAGTAGAGCCCTGGCCCGAGGGTCCACTTTACAGTGACACTCCAGGAAGGAAGTCTCTGCTGCCTCTCACTTTCCACGGATACAATTCTGTTCTGAGTTCTCTAAATGCAGGGAATTTTTTAAACTAGCCTACTGATTTTTTAAAAACCAATACAAGCTCACTAAGAGTAGGAGTGAGCTACCTATCTTTTCCTTCCTTCCTTCCTTTCTTTTTTCTTTCTTTATTTCTTTTATCTACTTAATTTGACCTTTGTATCCCCAGCACTTAGAAGAGTGCTGGACACTTGGCAAGTCTTGAAATTGTTGAATGAATGAATGAATGAATGAATGAAGGAGGGAGGGAGGGAGGGAGGCAGCATTTTTGTTTCATCTTATGCCCATTCAATAGATGATGACATGAGGTAGAACTAAGTTAGTTAACTCATTTCCTACAGACCGTAAGCACTAGGGAACAGGTGTCTACCAACAACTGTGACTTCATGGAAGTGCTTCTACCAGTTACGCCTCGCTTCCTCTTCATACAAGAATGGCCTGTCTGCTCCAGCGAAAACCAACCGAGAGATGCGATCTTGAGGAGTCCTCTCTAGGTGAAGTGGGTGGGTCCAAGTGAAGCTTGGAGATGGTTTCCTCACCAACCCCCCAGGAAGACATGGGTGGTAAGGCGAAGCACCTTGCTTTATACTGTATGGAAGGGGAAGGGGCTTCCCATGACTTTCACTATAGATCTCACGGTCTCTCCCCCTCTCTCTAATTTGGATGTTAATGTATTAGCTACAGCTTTGTCTTCTTGGCTACAAATTGTCATGTGTGTCCCCCCCACCCCGCCCTGAAAATTATACATCCAGATAGAGTAGTGTTCATTAAAGTGAGATTAGGAGAGGATAAAATGTGAGAGGTATGTAATCTTTTGCAAATGGTTAGTAAATTGGAACTACCCCAATTACAATCTTGTTCATCACACAGGGCTGAATTACTCTGCCCGGGATGGCAGTCTCAGCCACAGCTCTGCTCAGCTCCCATTTCATAAATATTGTATACAAGTGATATTCTCCGCCATCTGCTTCACTGGTCACTGAGCATTTTTTTTTTTTAACTTTTCTGCTTGACTGCAGAGAGGGGCAGGATCTGGGAGGTCATCCTGCCTACTTGCCTCCAGGCCTAGCTAGGCCCACACCTTCTTCCATTTCCCACATCAAGGGCCCTGCTGATGGCTGATGCTCCAGGCTCCATTCCTGTGGTATTCTCACTGTGGCTCTGAGGCTGTCGCTGAGCAGGGGTCTGTGGGAAGGAGGAGCTTCTCTGTGAAGGGTTCCCTGGGGCTGATGAAGGTGACCTGCAGTAGGTGTATCACTGGCAGGGGTATAGAACAGAAGTGATGCCCTAGGTAGGCTGAGACTCCAATCTCAGGTATTCTGTGCTTATCGCTTCCACTTAGCTCTTTGGTTCTGACCCAAGATCACCCCCTGACCACTTTGATTTCCTAAATCCCATGGATTTCAAAGAGTTAATGAAGCCTAGTGAGTAAGAGAGAAGGCCCCAGGATTGAGGCCCATATCTAGAGTTCAGTTTCAATATACCTAGCTATTTAATTCTTACATGATCCTGACAAATAGTTTTAGCAACTCTATTTGTGAGTTTCTCCCCCTGAACAAAAGTCACTGTGATCGGGCTCGGCCCATGGGGTCATGGAGTAACAGTTGGTGTCAGCTATGATCTCACTGCCATGGTGTTTGAGCTTCTTCCTGAGGTGTAGAGTCTCTCACAAAGGAACAACACATCAGTACACTGGCACGGGACCTAGCTGCTGAGCAAGGGGGAACTTGAGACCAGAGAGAGCAGCTGGATCTTCCAAGTGTTTACCGTGTGCTGGGCACTGGAGAAGTGCGGTGTCTTACCTAGGGTGTGTCACCCTAGCCTCGTTAGGCTTTGAAGCAGCCATGCAGCCCTAGGACGCTCATTGGAAAGTTGAAGAGAGTGAAGCTCAAGGCATCAGGAAAGCCAAATCTCCTGCTGTTGTCATTTTAAGATTTCGTCTTTGTCTCTGCTGTTCAGATCAAATCCAAAATCTTGTACCTGGCCAATTCCATAACACCCTCGGCCCGCCTCCATGTGATCTTCCTGGTTGGACTGTTCTCTGTGCCTATTGCCTCTGCTTCTGAGCTTTCCCTTGTCTTCCTAATCACCACTCAACTCTGGTGTCTCAATTCAACTTTCTCCAGAGAAGCTTTTCATAGGTCCCCCCAAAGACCTTTATACTAACAGTTGGTCCCTAACTTCGTGCTACTGGGAAGTGATGGACACTTTCAGAGCTGGGACTCAATGGGTGGTCTTCCAGTGATGGTGGGCATGCCCTAAAAATAGTGGCACCTTGACGTCATCCTTTTCTTCTCTTTTACTTCCCAGACATGAGTTCTTGTGCCATGAGACACTGCCCCAAGGCAATGGGACCAACCAAAGTCATATTGAAACCTCCAAAAATGAGCCATAAACTGCCCCCCCCCCCCCCGCCCCCGTAGGCTGATTATCTCTGGTGTCTGATATTCACGGAAAGCTGAAACCCACATCTTCCTTGAGGCAACCCGCCAAGGGTGGGTAAGGACCCAGTCCTACATGCTTTCACAGTAACCCATTGGGCTCCCTCATAGGACTTCTCAATATTAGTTGGATATTTCAGAGGGTGTGTGTTTGCACTGTGGGTGCATGTACCCAGGTGGGTGCAGTATTTACTCCCTAGGAGAGACTGAGCTGAGCAATATCATCATGAACTCCCAACCCAGTTTCTGTCTTGCCCTGTGTCCCATGGTGATGAGCAATGGTCTCTACTCCACTGTGTCGCTCAGAGACCCAGAGCCGTGGCGGAGTCAGCCCTTTGTGGATGCGCCAAGTAGAGCCTCTGGCCTCCTCTGAGGCTGTAGCAGAGAAGAGAGGCTGGAGACCGGTGTGTGAGCAGGGAACATGCAGTCTCAGCCCCTGAGAGGCATCATACCCTGCCCTGCTATAAAGGGACTGGAGCACCGGGAGCTGGTGGATTCGCTGATTTGTAACAAGGTATTAGCAAACTTGTTTCTTTCTGTGTCTTCTATCCTTAGCACGTTGCTAGGCATGGAGTAGAGGCCCTGAAATATCTGTGGAGTGCATGAGTGTTGGTGTAAGTCTGTGATGGTCATGCAGCCAGCTCACTGGATTGCGACTGGCCTTCAGAACATGGTCCTTTAACACTCAGAACGCTTGGCCTTTGCGCTATATCTTGTCTAGCCCAGTTTGTAGAATGCTTTTTCCCCTCTGCATGTTGCTCACAGAATGCCATGCATTTAGCCACTTAATAGATTTGTCTTTCCTGATGAAACTGATGAAACTTACATGTCCTCCAATCAGCTTTGCAATCAGACACCCAGCCACTCACCCCAGACAAGTGGCAGTTCAAATGCTGCTAACACGTCTTAAGTGCCTACTATGTGCCAGGTGTATCCTTTGGCGAGAGTACACAAAAGCTGGCTGAGATGAGCCAGGCTCCTGCCTCGCTAATGGAGTCACTGACACCAGGAAGCAAAGCCCACAGCTGCTCTTGGATTTCAAGTTAGCACCTTTCTAATAGGACGGGCAGTAAGGCTCACAGTAGAGTGGACATCTAGTCACCTGGTGACATACAGGAAAAGCTGATTGCTGAACCCCACCACGCAGAACCTTCAGTCAGTGGCAACGGGTGGGGCTGAGGAGCTACATGTTAACGAGTTCTGGGTTCTGGGTGTTTGACTCACTGACCTCCTTAACTTTGCTCCATTGTCTCGCTTGGAGGAGGGCAGAGGTCAGTAGCACATCTCCGAGGCTGGTACCTAGTACTCCGCTGCGAGGCTACTTACAGTCAAAGTCTGTAAATTGGATGAGCTCTGGGGTGCTTGGCAGATCTGACACTCTGTATTGTATGAGTGGATGAACTCAACCAAAGCTACAGATTCCATTTAAGTCTCTTCATGGGTGGGAAGAGCTGCACACTAAACATTGCACAACAGTAAATACCCAAGAAGTCAAGGAGTTATCATATAGCCATGGTAGGCTCAGCTGATTGGCTGGCTGTGGGAATCCAAGCTGAGTGTAAGACAGCCCTGCTGCTCCAGGCACTGGAAACACACTTGAAACAACGAGGGTTTGTGTGTGTGAGGATATAGCTATGTTCTAAATGATCTGAGTGGGTTAAGAGTTAACCACAGGGTATGGGGGTGGGGAGGGGAAAGGCTCTGAGAGGAGGTGGGGCTCCAGAGCTCTGAGTTAGACAATGCCTATAGCTGATACTCACTCGTACAGTAATGGAGAATTCTTACCTGTACTGTCCCCATCAGCTGGTGTGAGGTGGATATTTTGGGGATGAAGAAACAGGCTTAGACTCATCTTAAGCTGATGTTCATGAAGAGAAATTGAGCTCAAACCAATGTCAGTCAAAGCCTGTGTTCTTCAAAAGGTTGGGCAAGAAGAATCAAAGATGGCATGATAGACATGCCCCATGCAGCCTGCCTGGGCCTTGTGGAGTGTCTTAAATTGGACTAATTGAGGGGTGAGGTGAATGCTGACCAAGTAGGTTTAACCAACAGAGCCTGGTGGTGATAGCACATGCCTTTAATCCTCTGGACTCAGAGGCAGGTGGATCTCTGTGAGTTTGAGGCCAGCCTGCTCTACAGAGTGAGTTCCAGGATAGCCAGAGCTGCATAGAGAAACCCTGTCTCAAAAAAAAAAAAAAAAAAAAAAAGAGGCCCACAGTGATTGCGATGCTAATGATCACAGACTGGCCGTGAGAAGCACTAACATGATCCTTGCATCTGAGGATGATCCTGGAAATGGCCAAGAGTTCAGACTCAGCAGAATCCCATAACAGAGTACCTCATGTTGTAGGAAGTAGAAATTACCACTGCACAAGACTTTGCAGATGTATGTGGTTCAGGTATCACAGTAAACACTTGCCACCCTAGCACTCAGGTAGATATAGCAGAGGACTGATAAGAGTTCCAGGCTAGCCTGATCTACATAGTGAGTTGGTTGGGTGCAGTGGTGAGTACTTGTCATCTTAGCACTCAGGAAAATTAGGCAGAGGACCAATAAAAGTTCCAAGCTAGCCTGGTCTACACAGTGAGTCAGCCAGCATGAGCTATCCAGGAAGGCCCTGTCTCTAAAATCAAGTAAGCAAACAAACAAAAAGATATTGTCACTAAGTGTCAGGGCATGGAGTTTGGCTGGTAGAGGATGAGCCTTCATCTGTCTCCATGGACCCCTGTGATCTGGAAACCTTGTCAAATAGTTCGTATAATTGATAATTGTATCTGTCTTGTGTCCCTCTTACCATCCATAGTCACACACACACACACACACACACACACACACACACACACACACAAACACACACATACAAACACACACACACAAACATGCACAAACATGCACGCACGCACACACAAACACACACACAGACACACAGACACACACACACACACACAAACACACACACACAAACACACACACACACCCCTGAGCATGGGCCAGGGATATTCCCATGGTGTATTATTTCAGAGTATTCCCTTGGTCGTGGCGATGTGGGTGGGAAACCTCTGTGATTTTCCTGTTTTGTTCCCTCCTTCCCAGCAGGCTTTCCAACTGAATCTTTGAAGAGGGCCACTGGCTAGGCAGGAAGCAGCTGTGAGAACACAGTCCACAAGGTCAGGGAGAAGCAGAGCAGAAGCAGCCCTGATGCATCTCTCTTTAAGGGAGGACTAACAAAAGAGAGAGCACGTGGAGGTCCCAGTCAAGGGCAGAGGGAGGCGTCCGAGGTTCCCCCTCCCTCATCCCACCGTTAACATGGGCTACAAAGCTCGTCTTTATTACCAAAAAAAAAAAAAAAAAAGAGAGAGAGAAAGAGAGGGGGGAAAACGGTAGCCTCAGCAGAAGTGGGAGTCCGTAAGAGGGGAGAGAGGCGCGAGCCACACACTGAAATCAATACTGCACAGGACAAGCATTATCCCATGTGGAACACCTCGAGCCTCTGCCTAGAAAATTTGATTGGATCTTCAGAAAAACCTATTAGTGTGTTGTCAGGACCTTCTGGTGATAACTGACCAACTCTTGCCAATCGATGCTCTTCACTTGTGGAGCTCCTGATTTCTTAACAGCATAATTGTTTTTTTAATAACGGGCCGCTCACCCAGTCCAGCCAGCCGGAGTCAAAGTCAGACTCCCAACTTACAATGTAGAGAAATGTGGGGCTCGGGCCTCTCCGTCCTAATTGCACAATTACTTTACAGAGCACCAGTGATGGGAGGGAGCAGTGGGGGCTGCGGGGAGCAGGGGCTCTTTCACCTGAGTGAAGGTGTGGAGAGAAGTCACAAAAGTAACTATACAAGTCAAAATTATGTGGCAAATGAAACCATTCTTCACAAAAGAGTTTTATTTATTTTTAAAGAAAAGGGGCCCAAATTGGACGACCCCAAGATGGCAAGGACACCACGAAACAGCAGTGGGATTAGTCATCACGTATTACAGCTTTTTAATTTCCAACTCAAGAGCAGGCAGTACAGTTTGTCGGGGGTTCTAAATGCCCTGGGACAACAGCATCCCTTTTGCTCACAGATGGTGCCTTGGACCTAAGAGGGCAAAGCACTTTACACAGGACTGGAAACAATTCGGGATTGAAGCTCTTTACAGAGGGAAAGCGGGGCTCAGGGAGGCACCGACTGCCCAAGGCCACAGGCTGAATCACAGGTACCGCTGGAAACACTACTCAGGCCCCTGACTTGCAGCTCCGCAGCACCAGCCTATCCCTCTACCCATGCACCAGAGAACCCCACAGCTGGAACACAGCCGTGGGGCAGGAAGACAGCTGCCCTCTGAAGCCGGGGGCATCACCTGGACAGCTTGCCTTTTGCATTCTTGAAGCTCGGGTGTGCAGGTCACATATCCCTACCGATTGCAATTGCCCTTGCTGCACAAGGGAGAACCACGGCTAAAGATGGTGTTTAATTGAACACTTCGTAACTGCAGCGTTCTGTGACTATCTGGAGTAGAACAGCTTGCCACGCCAAGCTCCTGATGCGTGAGGGTGGAGCCGTGAGAAGGGTCACCTTCTGCCTACCTGCCAGCTCTGCTCCCCCCACCCCCCAGCAGCTTCCTCCAGAACTTGTTTTATATACTTAGGGAGAGGGAGATTCAGGAGAGGGGGAGAAGCAGAGGGGAGAGAGAGAAGGGAAGGGGTGAGAGAGAGAAGAAAAAGATGACGAGACCAGGGATGGGGAGAAGGAAGAGGTGAGGAAAGAAAAGAAATGGGGGTAGTGGTAGTTTGGAAATCTTTACAGGGCCTAGAACCTCAAAACGGAAGCTTGCTTCCACCCCGTGCGAGCCTGAAGCCCCCACGGCTTACACTTAAGGCCTGGAGTTTAAAAACTCAGTTTTGTTGTGGACTGCTGATTGGTTGACAATGTCGTAGTTTTGTAGGTGTTTAATTGAACACTTAACACATTTGAGGGGGCAGTTTTCTTGTCTCCTCTGGATTTTGGAGCTCCTATTTATTTCCTTTCCAGGCATCAAATACATTCCCAAGCCCTGAAGGTGTTAGCTAGTATGGACCTCAACGGATAAAGCAGCCTAGAGAGATAATAGGTCAGGATGGGAAAGATAAAACGAAAAACAGCCAACAACTTTGTGACAGGAAGGAACAAAACCCAAATTCCACAAAGCAGGCAGGAGGAGTTGGAGATATTTGAGAACTGCTGGTTAGAAAGAAGAGAACAGGCCATATCCGCCTATTTCCAGAAAAGAGGCAGACAGAAGAAGACCCATCCAACCACAGATGAAAAAGAAATAGTCTTTTACTATCCAACAATTTATTGAGCACAGAGCCAGATACCACACTTGGTTTTCGAGATACAGAGCTGGATTTGATTCTGTCTCTAATTTCAAGGAATTTACTGTTTTATTGAGAGAGACAGAAAAGTAAACAAATAGTTTGGATATGAGATAAGGACAGAACTTGAAGTCAGAATGAGGGACTGAGAAGGCAAAGGGAAGCATCCTGAATCAGCCCCCCCCCCGGGGGGGGGGGGACTCCCCTATTTTCCAAGGCACAGAGGTGGGGAGAGTGCTGAAGTAGTCCGAGTGCACAGAACAGCACAGACCATGTAGCTGAGGGTCATGGAGTTGGGCTGAGGACCAGAGTGAGGTGAAGGCATGTTGTGAGCATGGAGTTGATGGTAAACCCGAAATCAAGCAGGAGCTTTGCCTGAGCAGGGGAGGAACCCAGGGTAGGTCATTAGGTCTCGTGATGGAGTTAGTGGGCAGGCAGCAGGGAAGCCAGGGGGGAGGCTGTCACATTCTTTGAGTTGAAGAGGCATGGGCCAGGTTGGTGCCATGCTTATACAAGTTTAGAAGGAGTCTGAGAAGCATCTAGAGGGCAATGGGCAGGAGCTGGTAACCACTGGAGGTGGGTGATGGAGAGCAGAGACTTGAGAATGATGCCGGAGTCTCTAGTTTGGGGGAGTGGCTGACACAAGGTATATAAGGGAACAAACACTCTTGAGGAAATGCCATTTCCCCAAAGGCTCAGGACCCCTGGCAGGATACCTACAGCAGGACAGTGTCCACTGAAAACTTGCCAGGGATCCCCATTAAAGCTCTTCCAAGGCCTTGGAGTATCCCTGGAAGATTTTGATACCTTTTGGAGTGGCACTAGCTAAGCCAGAAACATGGCTCCAGAGACCAGCCACTATGAGTCCGTTCACTCTGCCTCAGAAGGAAGCATCTTGAAGTGCAAAGCATAGGCATGTGCTAGGGACCCTGCTGTCATTCATGGTTGGTGGAAGCATTGGAAGTCAGCTCATGAACACCCCAGCTCTCCTGGGGTTCTTCTCTCACTGGCCACACACCTGGGAGGCAGGGTTGAACCCAGACACAACTCTACCAACCACACCTAACTCACTGGGTTAAACTCCTATCATCCATTTTCCTACTGGAGAAAGCAATGAACTAAAAATTTTAGCCATGGAAGTCTGATCTAAGGAAACCTGTGATCATGGCATTGTTTGCAACAGCTTCATTTGGTCTGGGCTTTAAACAGGTGGAAACTCTTATATGAAATTGCCAAGATTAAAAAAGGAGCTGGAGAGACAGTCAGCTCTCCCAAATCCTAACATGGCTGGGGGGATGGTCAGCTCTCCCAAATCCTAACATGGCTGGGGGGATGGTCAGCTCTCCCAAATCCTAACCAGAGACCTGTTCGGCATTCCTGGGAAGCAAACAGTCTCCAAAGCAAAAGGGATGACGTTTCTCTCTCGGTCTTCCAGGTTGGCAGAAGGAAGACACAGGAGGCTTTGGTTTGGGGACGGCATGAATGAACCACACGTGTCCATAAGTAAACCAGAAGCCCTCCAAACATGCTGCTCATCTGTTCACACAAAAGCCAGGCTGGCAGCCCTCTCGCCCAGCCATGTTCACAGTTGGATCCTTAATGCATTGTGAGCATTCAATCAAACTTTTAGTGGCAAAACTCTAGGAGCAGAAAGCCAGCTAAGCCCAAGTGGTCCCTCTGCTTCTCCATCTTTTGTGGCTGCCTGCCTGCGCTCTTCTGGGTTTTGTTGTCAACAAACCCCTGGCTTGCCTTTGAGCGCTCCAAATTATTGAAAATGACTACAGCTTAAGACTGGCAGGATGATTGTTAAAAACAGCCCTGGCATTAATCATAGCTTAAGAGCTTTTGGAAAACGATTCTAATTCAGAAGGGGTGGCTTACAAAGAGGCTTGTCGAAAGCGAAGCAGACATCAAATTCTGAAAAGCAAAAAAAAAAAAAAAAAAAAAAAAAAAAAAAAGCTCCTTGGTACCCACACCTGGCTTCTCCTGCAATCCAGCTGGCAGAAGTGTGTGTGTGGCGGGGAGGGTGGACGGAGAGCTTACCCCATTTGAGACCACCTTTGGGTTTACCACCCTGTCACATTCCACCCATCCCAGCCCTCCCCCCATCTGAGGACCTTGAAATGGGAAAGATCTTGGGCGAAGGCACCCGCAGATTTAAGGATTCCTGGCAGCCCTTGGAATAAAGGAGAGAAGGCTAGGAGCCTTGTTTTCTGTCAACAGTTGGGGTGCCTTAGTCCGATGCTAAAATAAGCTGTGCACATAGAGGCAGCTGCCTGGGCAAACACATGGTCAGCATTTGCAAGGAGCCAGGCTCTTGCAGAAGACAAACTAATACTTCTGCCTTTTGCCTGCCTGGCACAACAAAGGAGAATGATTTTTGCCATCAGCGTTCTCCCTATCACGGAATCATTGCACAATTTAGTATGATTAATGGTTTCCATTTAGGAGGAGCTGAGAATAAAACAGTGGGGGAGTGATGGCACAGGGCTGGGGACGCTGGCAACTGCAACGAAGGGGAGAGGGAGAGAGATGGCCGGTGCCCGCCGGCCACTCCCCTCTACCTTCACTTCCAGGCACGCTGGGGAAAAGACTCATGGCTTTTGACCTGAATTTGCATCAACAGTCTGGAAGCCGCAAGCCTGCGGTCCTTCCATTCTTGCAGCTCTCCCCGGATGGGTTAGCAGGAAGCCACTTCCTCCCGGACTGCCCAAGGGAATGCCCTTCCCAGAGGCTCCTGACTAAAGGCTGGCTGAGAGTTGGCAAGGTGATGGGGCTGCACAGCCGGCCGGCCGAAGGGAGCAGAGCTAACTACACCACTTCTTGGCATTCCTGATTGGCCACACGGGGATGCCACATGGGGAAGGAAGGGTCCCACCCTTGTGCTGGGAGGGCAATGGTGGCCTCCAATATAGGCGGCTGTCTCTGGGGCGCCCAGGCTGCTGAGCTGGGTCTCAGCTCGCCTCCGCTGGCTTTCCTGGAAGTTCGTTTCCACATCGTAGCATCCTTTCTGTCCACGTGTGGAGGCACTGTTTCTTCTCGGATCTCATGCGGCTGCGGGCGGGTGGTGAGACAAAGGGCTCCAGAGCCAGACTTGCGGGTGCTGACAGAAACCAACCAGGAAAACAGAGAATTCAAGAGGGCCTGTGCGTTTTGAGCAAGAGGCTTTGTAACTGAGGCCAGAAAGGGAGAGAACCGGTGATCTTGGCTGGGTCTAAACTCGAATCCAGGCCCTTCTGGAGGTTTTGGTGTCTCTGCAAGGAAATCTATTATTTTCCATAAACTGTCTTAAGTGTCTCCCGGCCGCATTTCTGGCTGTGTTAAGGATCAAGCCACCAAGAACAGCTGTGAGCTGCAGCAATGGGCTTTGGCAGCGAAGTAGGAGCAAAAAACCCAAGTAGGACATTTCAGTTGACAGTAATGGCATTTTTCCCTTCCTTGTCCAAACGATAAGAGATTCATGCTCCTAACTGCGACACTAGCTGCCCCCATCACTTTATTCTGGGAGAGGAGGTTAGAGAAAACAGGCCTAGAGAGAGGGAGAGAAAGAGAAAGAGAGACGGATAGTAATTTCGTCACTAGCTAACAGAGACCGATTAGTGTAGAAGACCCCATCCATAGCAATACTTTTTAATCAGGACTGCTGTGTCTGGGCAAACAGCTTTTGTGGATTAGCTAGACTGGAGCCTGCCAGCATCCGTTGCAAGTTTAAAGGATGAAATACACAACTACAGAGAAAACAAACTGAAAAGAGTAATAAAGTCACACATTTCAATATTCAGCAACCATTAAGGGATTTAAATATTTGCTTGCTATTAAAGGCTTGCATTAGGCTCTTCCAACACCAGCTCTGGAAGACTGAAATATCAATTACGGATCAATTTTCCCCCTAAGTAAACACTAATGCAGGATAAACAGTATTAGAAGATGCAATCGTAACATTGCTGACTTCAGGATGGACTTCCTGCTGGTAACAGCAAGTTTAAGCCTGGTGATTAATTAACCTGAGAAGATAGCACTTAAGGAAGATTTAAGGCGAGCATGTCTGAAATATGAGCATGAGCCAGTGCATGTATGCAGGACAGCCGGAGAGGTCTCGGCCCAGGGCGTGGGTTGTTTTGCTCCTCAGTAGTGGTTCTGACTCCCCAGCCCAATATTTTAAAGGATTAGGAGGGAGCAAAGCGGGGAGTGTGGGTGGATGTGCGTGTGTGCCAGAGAAAAGTCTTGAAATTAATTCTATTTTTAAATAAGCAAGGGCTGCAGTTCCTACACTGGCCACCAGGGGAGCTACACAATATAGTATCTTGGCAATGAAAAACAAAACAAAAACAAAACAAAAACAAAAAACAAAACCCAGGCTAAACCAAATGAAACCAAACAAACAAAAAGCAAACAAACCAAAACCCCACCATTAGACAGGTGGTGGTGGGTGGGGGTGCACGCCTTTAATCCCAGCACGAAGGAGGCAGAGGCAGGAGATCTCTGTGAGTTTGAGGCCAGCCTGATCTACAAAGTGAGTTCCAGGATAGCCAGGGCTGTTACACAGAGAAACCCTGTCCTGAAAAAAAACAAAACAAAAACCAAGCCAAACCAAACCAAACCAAAAAACAAACAAAAACCCCAAAACACTAAACAACAACAAAAACAAAAACCACCACCAAAGCATGTAGTTTCATATTGTACAAAAAAGCCGGCTGCCGAAGACAGTAAGATGTGAAAGCCTTAGACTCTTGTCATGTTCTGGTTTAGGCTTTGGGGTGCTCTCATTATCCTGATGGCCACTCCCCTCTTCCTACCAGGTGAAGTGGTGTGGGGACTGCATTACCCCATAGCTCCTGTCAGAGGCACACTTTAGCATTTTTATATGAGCACAAATAAAGGAAGGAGCGTATTTTCCATTTCTCTAGCCTGTGGTACCTCATTCTGAAGGACCCTTATGATATATGACATTGTTACCTTACAGCTTTGCTCAGCCGTTACCCAAAAGGTCATCCTCCCCCAAAGGAGGATCAAACACCAGTGCAGACGGGCCTCGGGGACAGATGGGCCCAGGGGTGCTAAACGTGGGGTGGACAGGCACCTATCTTTGAGGCCTTACAGGAACTGCCTAGGTGGGGATGGACTTGCAAAGTCAAAATCAGGCAACCAGCCCTTGACAGTCCTTACTATGTCCCTGTTATGACCATGACAGAGGGGCTGTGAGCCTGTCTGGGATAGCAGAGAGCCTCTTCTCTCATTGGTTGTAGAGTGGGGTCAGGCCACTTCAGCTGCATCTTAGCTTTGTTTCTTTTTTTTTTTTTTTCTTTTTTTTCTGTGCAAATACAGAATTCACTGAAGGAATCCAGCTGCCAGTTCTTCATGATTAAATATTTGTGGCATCTTGGCGAAAAGATTTATTAGGAATCTGAGGCCACATTTTGTAATGCAACAGAAATGCCTCATGGAAGGAGGGTCTTTCTACTTGTCATGTGGGGACCACATGATTGCTTTAAGGCTCTGGATGACAGAATCAAAGGAACAGCTCTCCACAGAGCAAATCCACACTGTAAGAGTCACATTTCAACCAGACAGGAGACAGTGAAAGACTGCACCAATTAACACGTGGGTATCACCTCGGGGTTCCAGTGGATGTATTTGGAGAACGCAACCAGGCCAAACATTTCTGAGAACCTTCTGGAGGAAGCAAGGACACTTTTTGTACTACACTAAGAGGCACACAGGAAACTTAACAAGCACATACTAGCTTAGCTGCTTCTGCATCTTCTTATTTGCAAGCCCTACTGTGCTTTAGTAGCCAAGCTGCCACCTTGTGTCTGCCTCAGTTCACTGACCACCAGGGTCCCTGCTCTGTGTGTTAAGGCTGAATCTGGAGCCTCCCGCTATAGGCGAGGGGATGGGTGAGGACACTGCACACACAGCATGGCATGTGGCTCAGAATAGCTACAAATAAGGACACCGAGGAATCATGATGAGAAAATCCTTCAATATTCTACGGAAAAATTCACAAGGGCATGAGTGCACACAGACAGTTCTCTCGAAGGAGTAGCCAGTTCTTAAAGCCATGGGCCACCTTGTCCTCTAAATCAACATTACAGTCTAATGAACACGTAATGTGTGCTTACTTCCTGTCTGCCACCTTACTGCCTAAGCGCCAGTTTCTTATCTTTTTGGTGGAGTTGGAGATCAAACTCAAGGTCCACTGCATGCTAAGCATAGGCATTGAGTTACGCCCCAGCCCGTGGTGTGTATCTTCTCTCTTTCTCTTTCCAAATGGTCTTGGAGGTTGTAACAAACTCTACCTTACCCAGCAGAAGACAAAGAGCAGGTGCACTGGGCAACATTCCTGAGGCTTCCCAGCTAGTAAAGATGGGGCAGTTATTGAAACTCAAGGCTGGTCCACTCTAGCCCTTGATCTTGAGTGCTATCCTAAATTGCCCTTGTGGG
Organism: Peromyscus attwateri; assembly: GCA_902168425.1. Classification (NCBI taxonomy): domain Eukaryota; kingdom Metazoa; phylum Chordata; class Mammalia; order Rodentia; family Cricetidae; genus Peromyscus; species Peromyscus attwateri. Next base: position 10,347 of record CABHPP010148777.1, on the reverse strand, counting down.
TCCTCTAGAAATATGGTAGATCATCTTGCCCGTTGTTTTTTTGCCTTTTGGCAGAAGTTGGGAGAAGCCAGTGAACGCCCAAAGCTTCCGCCTAAACTCTGAGGACCGCTACAAGATGGATCCCATTCACACAGCACCTTACTCCTCCTGTCTGCCTGCTGGCTAGGTTCATTGCCCCCTGCAGCTGTCTCACTTTCCTTCTCTCATGTCCTTGGAAACCCGGCCAAGCTCCCAGCTCTTCCCATTGAGCTGACTTGCCAGTCTGCTCATTCTCCACCTCCACCCAGCTTCTGCCATCATTACACGGGGTGTGGCACTCACAAGTGAGGTCACTTCACTGGTGTAACTGGCACCTTAGTCAGCCTCTAGTGATCATGTACACTTGTCTGTGTCCTCCACAATGTCCATGTGCCAGACACTCAATGACTGCAAAATTGCTTCTTTTGGTGCTGTTTTGCTCAGGGACAGACAGACCATGATGGAAGAAACCAAAGTCTTTTCTGGAGCTTACCTTGTCTCTCCCTGCCAGATCTTCCTGGTTACCTCACTGAGACAGAGGGGGAACCCAAGGAGAGGTGGGGGAAGGTGAGAAAGGGCACTTTGGGGTGGTCAGATTTCTGCTCAAGTGTGGTCCTTGCTAACTTCGCCTGCAAGGCAAGGACGTTGATACCATGCTGCTGAATCTCACAGTCCACCTGGGCCCGGAAATCTCCAAAACCTAAATGGTAAGTGAGAACAACCCGCAGGCAGCCAAACTGTTAGCCCTCAGCAGCTCACCTCTTCATTTTGTGAAAGGAGAGAGAATTTTAAAAGGAAGAAGGCAGTATGAATTGTTAAGACAAGGAATCCCCAAAGAAAGAGATGGTGGAGCAGGCGACACAGGGAAGTCGGTGGGTGAGAGCGGGGAGGGTAGTGGTGGACACGTCCATGGCAGGTGCCATCCCCGGCAGCCGCATGTACACCTGCACAAATCACCGCGCCCACTGGAGGTGACTCCTTCAGCCAAGCACCGGACTCCCCTGTCTACTGTGAGGGTAGAAGAGGACAGGACAAGGATGAATAGACAAGAGAGACAAACCCAGCTGGCAGCTACTTCCCAGTCACCTACTGCCAGTGTTCTGGGCCCCCACACAAGGTCCTAGGAGAGGAAGCTGGGACCAGAGGCCGGGTGTTGTAAGAATCCAGAAAGAGATTTGAAGGATCACTTGTAACATTAATTTTTTTTATTAAGAAGACAGATATTTTATAGTACTTCTTTTTTTTTCTTTTTTCTTTTTGTAAAAATGGTATACATGAACCGATACAAAATGCGAATGGGAACACACGGATGTGGAGTTTCTTACACTGTAACATGGTCCTTGTACACCTTAGAAACAGAACTGGCCTAGAGGGAAAAACAAGACGTCCTCGTGACTAAAGAACAAGCTTATTTGGCATCAATTATACATCCTTCATTATTTTATATTCCTTTAAAAAAACACAAAAAACCAAGTTTGTTCTTTCTTCACTCTAAAAAAAGTGATCAACCTGTACAAAGTAATACTCAACAATACATTTCAAACAGTGCACTGTATACTTAAGAAAAATACGTAAACCAATATACAACTAAAATCCGTAATTTCCTGTTTTTGCTTTGTTTTATTATAATTATAATTATTATTTATTATTTTCTCCAATGTGTGGGGCCTACACTTTGCAATCTACCTGAGACGGAAAAACACCAATCGAAACACAGGAACCTGAGACATGTCAACATTGTAAGTCATCAAGTTACATCAGAACGCTGCACTACTGTACACTTGTCAAAACAGAAAGATGGGCGGTCCCGAAAATGAGATGCCAATTCTGTGAACAATGGTAGTTTTTTTTTGTTTGTTTGTTGGTTTTTTGTTTTTTTGTATTTTTTTTGTATTTTTTTTTTCTAAAAAGAACAGCTGAAAAACCCTTTCAACGACATGCTAACTGGTTCTCACCCTTTGATATGGTCACACTATGTTCAGGATGGGTGCTAAGGGCTCGGAATAGATGCACATTATAAAATTCTTGAAAAAGGGATGTTCCTTGTGGCTTTTTGTCTTGGTTAAGTGCCTAGGGACAGGAGAGGGGGGCAACAAAACACTGCTCAATAATGAATTTTCCTTTACATACCAGTCCGTTCCCAAAAGGCCCCCATATTGCAATGGTTCTATCAGAAGTGAAAATAAAGACAAGAAAAAGAAATATGCTTTCAAATAACAGAGTCGACACTTTTTCCCCTTAAATAAATCAGCGTAAGTTTTCCACATAATGTAACAATAGTAAAAATGCACCTTGCAAAATCCAAAAGTACTGACTGAAAATGTTATATAATATATATTTATATATTTATATATATAGATAGATCTATCTTTTCTGATGCCACCTTTCCATAAGGGACTGTTATTTGGAGTCTGGAGCCTACCAACACATAGGGTAAGAGTTTAGGTTTCGTCCTTCAGAACTACTTCTGGATTTCCTCAACACATCAGCGACAAAGCCCTAGTTAGCTCTAAAGAATGCAAATGGTAACTGGACTCTCCACCGTCCCCCAGGCTCCAGTCTAAGATATGTTCAAGGTAACTTAGTTTAGTAGCTATGCGCTATGGCTGCCATCATGCGAGATGAGGAATTTTTGGCAGATGGTTCTTAAGGCTGAGGAAAGAGGCCAAGGCTAGTGTAGGAAAGGTAGAAAGATAAAAACACTCACATTTGAGTTTTGATTAAGTAACTGAAAGTCTCTACAGGCTGCTTCTCCACCTAGGCTCTGACCTTTCGAGAACAATACCGGCCCTTCTTTTGTACCTCCTGCCTTTGTCTAGCCAAATCTGAAGGAATGAGAGCTGCTCGGGGATTGGAGGTGGAAGCCCCAGCAGGACAAGAGTCCCAGCAGGACAGTGTCTGTAATATACAGTACATGCAGGCCACATCCTACTGCCCTCTTAAGTAAGCACAAAGGAAAACAAAAACAAAAACAAAAACAAACAAAAACCCCAAACAAAAACCTGCCCCCTTCCGTCACTCACACAACACACGGACTTGCTCTCTCCTGCACATCAATGAGCAGTAAGGCCGATTGGGAAAGGTGGATGGAGTTGTTTGGAGTAGAAACAACCAGAGCAGGACTGCTTTATCCCCTTCCTGCTTCCCCTCCTGGGGCAACTCAAATTTGTCCACTGACATCAAATGGACAGACCTCACCTATTGGGTCTGTTTAGGGCAACGAGGAAGGAGGAGACTTTCCACCCCAAACCTTTCTGCACAGCGTGGGGTAATCTATACTGAGCCGCCTACAGATACAGAATTAAAGACAGATTCAATCTCATTGCGACACACCTCACTTGCAGATAACCCTGTACAGTAATGAAGATCCACAGCAAACAACAGTTTCGGAGTCACAGTCTACTTTTCTAGTCTTCACTGCTCTAAGTATTGAAACATGGGCAGCAGCAAAGAGTTTTCACTGTTTTTTTCTTTTTTTTTTTCTTTTTTTTTTTTTTTTTCACCCAAATCTTTACGACAACAGAGAAGAATGCATCATGGAGACACTAAATTCTGAACTATGAAATCTAAACTGTGCTGGTTTTCCTTTTATGCAACTGAATTTGGAACAGAAAGCAGTCACCGTCAACACAAAAACAAACGAAAGCAGAAATCGACAACAATGGGGAAAAGTCTTAGGAATCCCAGCAGGTCAATTCCAAAAAAGGGGAGGTTTCGGGAGGGAAAAAAAATCGATTTTGGGAAAAATAAATGCATAAAAAGGAAAAGGGGAAAGAAACACGACAAACAAATGAAAAACAAGGCACAGAATTTTCTGCAATCTACCAAAACCCAAGTTTGACTTGGTAGGAAGAAATAAAAATTAAAAAACCAAAACCCAAACCAAATTAAAACCAGATAAAAAGAGGTGTCAAACAGCAGAGCGGACTTTTCAAAGAACATTTTTTTTCTTTTTGTTTTTACATAGCAAATCCCAAGCCTTCCCAGTCTCGCATCTTTCCACCCACTCATAAAAAACACACGAGCTTCTTGCAAGTTCCAGTACCACTGTCTCTTTATCATCTAAACGGGCCCGTTGGACACCTCATTGGGACAAAAAGGCTGCTCTAGATGAAGTACTCTTTCTTTTCTTCCGAGTTGTTCTGTCCTCCTTCTGCATTGATTATAGCTGTGTCTGCGTCTGCTGCGTCATCGGCTCCTTTGGCTTCATGAGTGAAGTATGTACCTGAAAGATGAAGGGGTAAAGCACTGTGACTCTCTGATGGCCTCGGGGTGAAGCGGTACAGAGATGGCAAGTTGCCTTATGGCCATCATCAGCCGAAGTGGTGTGCAGGCAGCAGAGGGGGAAAAAAAACAGTTGGAAGAAGAGAGCGAGGTGGGTAAGACAGATGGGATCCGGGCTCCAAAGGTCCCACTCCAACTGAGCCGCTGCGGTGCAATTCAGCAAAGGAGACATTAGAGCAGTGGTTATGACCAGAGAAGAAGACAGGAGTGGGGCTCAAATGCAGGGAGCTGGAGAGCTGCTGACTAACGCACAAACAGTGAACACCAAAGACCGATGACCAGAGATGTTCGCACATGGGTAAAGACCAAAGCAAGGAAGAGCAATTAGCCAATAAATGAATTAGGGCCCCAGTGACGCTTCTACTGTCGTCTTGGATCAGTTATTCCAACCACAGTCTTCCTGGCTTCAGGACTGCTATTGGCTACCCAGAGGTGAAACTGTCTTGAACTTATATAAGGGCTGGTTTCTCTACACCTTCCATTTCAGAGCAGGGCATCAGATAGAGACATAATTTGACATTGTAAAAACTACAATTGAGACTTGGGCTCTGTCTTCATGACCAAGGGATTCTTTCTCACCATGTGACTGGAGCCTGGACCCGGATTCATGGATTTGCTAATTGGCACAGCCACTTTATAATGACAACAGACAGAACATTAACCAAGTTGGTGACATTTCTATCACCAAATCCCAGGGGTTTACACGGAGGAAGACAAGACTTCACCTCAGAATAGCAGGCAGGTAGAACTCCAACTGCCTGGTACAATCTGATAGCTTTCTTCCCATTACGTTCTGACTCTAAAGATTCTGATACTCCAAAAAGCCTGAGACATTTTGCTGAATTTTCAGATTTTAAAGTGATAAGCTGAGCAAGCAGGTGGTCAAACGCTTCCTTCCCGAGTCCTCTCTCTTGCAGAGACATGTTACCCCTGGCCTCTGATCCTCCACAGGTGCTGTGCACACTCTGCTTGGCTCCCTGGCTTTACCTTCCCAGCTCTACCAAGTTAAGCACTCTAAGTTGGAGGTTCTGGGCCACACAGCTCCAAGAATCCCCAGTTGTTCTGTGCTCCAGACAGACACTTCCGGATCCTAAAGTCTGCTGTTAAGCACCCTGGACCTCCACTGCTGGGCTCCAGGGATCCTCCCCAAACCCAAGTCACAATCAAGCAGTATGCAAGCACCCACAACACCCCCAAAGCTCATTGCACAGTGCTTGAGAAAAACAACTGAGAAAGACAAGGGCCGACAAAGCAAAGGAAGACTAAATTACCAGGGGGGAGAAGAGGCTCAGAGCAGCATGAGGCAGAGAGGAAGAGCACTGGCAAAGATGATTGCCCATCCAGTCTGCACAGTTGGTAAGTGTGATGATTAATGGCAATTTAAATCAATTGCCCTGATAATTTAAAAAATACATATTTATGTGGCTTTTAACGCAAAGGCTTTTTTTCCCCCCTTTTTCTTTTTCTTTCTTTTTTTTAAACCTGGGCACATCACATCAAGGAGGAAATATTCTGGCCCTGGGGACCAGCTTACTCAGAGTTCAGGGTCAGCGAACTGGTCCTCCCGTCTCCGGGGAAATGAGCAGGCTGTGGATGTTTGCCATGCATACAATCATCCAGGGCTCAGGCTACTCATCACACCAGCCCCTACCTTATTATTTTGACTCTATCCCCAAATGTAGACTGGGGAACAGCAGACCTGTACAGCTTTGTATTTATAGGGAATCCAAATCTCTTCATGCAGTCTTCAGCAACATTTGCTAAGGTTTCTTCACCCACCCAACCACGCTTCTTCCCATTTCAGGAAACATATATGCTGTGTCATCCTTTACAGCGAGCTGCCTACTAACAACAACAGTGAGGTCCCCCAGTTTCAGGGCTGTGGCGACAAGTTGCTCCAGCCTGCCAAAGGTAGCCTGCTTACCTTTATGTCTGGCAAAATAGCGGCCCAGAATGATGAGCAAGCAAAGCATGGCAAACACGACCACAGCCACGACGCCGCCAATCACTGCGTGGTCCACTGCCCCAATGGCGCCCTCTTCACCTGCTCGAGAATCTGTTGAAACCAGAAGAGGAATAGGGATGTAGAACTTATTATAAGACACCAGGAGCCCCAGGGGCACCGCCTCCAGGGTCAGAAGGTTACCTTCTTTTTTAATGGAGGAGTCAGCGAGAACAAACCAGATGGATCAAGTTACATAGAGGGAACAGACTGACCTGTCCAGTGCTGAATTGATCTGTTCTCCCCACAAGGCAATTTCATTAGAGGCAGCATAGGAGTGCTACTGTGTGTGAAAGAAACTTAGGGAGCTGTGTTTGTGTGTGTGGTGGATCTTGCCTGTTCTCACCTATTCTTAGCACTCACTATACACATCCTGGAATTTACAGCTACTAATAATTAAGGAGGCTGACTTAACTATTTATGGGCACCACAGATGGTATCTTTAGGCTTTCAGAAGAAGGGTGTGTGTGTGTGGGGGGGGGCAGGCCCCATAGCTCACTCAAAGGAAACAGGCATAGGAAAAGCAAGGCTGTGTAGAGATAAAACCAGGCTTATGAGACTAAAGACATATGACATGCTTGCCACATTTACAAGATGTGAGGAGGGGGAAAGCCTCAATTTAAAACCAAAAGCCCAATTCAAAGAGAGAGGAGGGGAGGGAGAGAGAGAGGGAGAGAGAAAACGTTAAGACAGGAAGGAATACTTGTCCATCGCCACAGACGGCTTTTATGTTATTTATTTAACACCTTGAAGTGCAATTAGTTTTCTCTTATGAGCCTCGCTCCCTCAGGATGTCCCTTTTGAGTTTTTGGCTGGGGAACAACTTCAGAATGAACCCGGAATGAGCTATGGCGATGCAGAATGGATGTATGGCAGGGTAAACAATTTTAATTTAGGAATGTGGCTACATCACCCCTTGCTGAAATCCTAATGGCACCCGAGATTTATAACATAGTAAAAAACAATTATTCTCCCGTTGATTAATACATTAACATTTTGGAGTGGAAGCTAAACCATTGTCTTTTTTTTTTTCTTTTTATTGAGTCAAGTACGACACCTCCATTAAAATGATTTACTGGCTGTACCTTACAATTTAAGCACAGCAGCAACAGAAACGGTAAAAATCTTTTAACTTTACATGATTTGTGAAGTCATATGTGAAGGATTTACCATTTAAATCTTTCAGTACATGAAGCACATGGCCTATAAATCTGCCCCCCTTGTAGCTGCTGGATGCCTAAGAGAAATGCATTTCACCGGGAAGACCGAGTGCAGATTCAAGTCAATTTCTAAGAAAGATTTATCTCTGTCTCTCTCCAAAGAACAGAGCAAATCTCTGAAGCCTCCACCTCTAATAATATTTGAAGTTTATCGATCAAGTGTACAGATCCGTGACAGCTAAAGGTAATGGTACTCTTTTGAGCCGAAACCTGAAAAAACGCTTTCAGCGGGAGGGCAGGGCTTACACTTTCTATCGATATTTCCAATTCTGCTTGGAGACTAGGCACTGAAGGATGTGGGGAAATAACTCGTGACTAAGGCTCCCATGGAAAGAGCTTTAATTAAAAGGGCCTCAATTAGAACGTGGAGTATTTAAAGTGTTCCATGGAGTTAGCTTGGGAAGGACTACAGAATAACTCAAACCCCAAACCCCAACAGAAATGCCAAGTCAGAGGCAGCGGCAGGTCGCCTGGACAACAGGATGATGGGTGTTTAATTGGAGGATGGAGATGGGTTGGAGGCAGAGTGTTGCAGCCAATTAGTCGACTCCGTGATGAGCAAGCCCCTCCAGCAACGTGTTTAATAAGCTCCACTTGAAATGTAGTGGAGAGGAATCCCCTGCCTCAGCCCAAGTGCTGCTTGCTGCAGACAATAAGGCTCCCGTTGTCCTGGAAGTCCTTTCGACTGGCAGACTGGGGTCATGGAAACTTCGTTGTCTTTTAGGAAACAGCTTGTTGATGGGAAGTACTGTTTGTGGGGTATGCATTAATTGTTCTTCAGAGACAAAATACCTGCCACAAATATCTGAAGGAAGGGCTTGTTTTGGTTCCCATTTTGAGTATATAGTCCATCGTGGCAGGGAAGGAATGGCGGCAGGACCGAGTGAGGCAGCTGGCTGCAAGGCATCCCCGTCAGAAGCAGAGAGAGGTGAACGCTGGTGCTGGGCTTGCCTTTTTTTTTTTTAAAAATTTGGTCTAAAATCATGGAATGGTGCCACCCACATTCAGGATTGGGCTTCTCTCTTCAGTTAAACCTTTCTGGAGACATCATCAGACACATCCATGAGTGTGTTTCCATGGCGATCCTAAAACCAGTCAAGCCGATGATGAAGTGTAACCATCACAGGGTGGTACTGGATTCTGGTGCCTGCTGGAGGACTACACTTTACATTGTGTAGACACACCTCACTGCAAACACTCAAATGTTCTCACAGGGACCAAGTAATAGTAAAACTTGTTAGTTGTGTTTGAATGATATCAACTAATCTTTAGTTGCCGTGGGCTTCAAACTGATTGAATGTTTGACTTTATTTCAATAAACTCCATGTGTCTTAGATTTGGGACAAAGTGATACAGATGCAGAAAAAGAGTTACATGAGGCAAGGGAGGGGGGAGGTGCCACTTGGTAGGGCTGAAAGTAGATAGAAGTTTCTAGAAGCTGTTGAAGACACAGCCCCTACCCATCTGGAGGCAGGCAACTCTTATCCACTATTAAAAGACTAATTACTCCAACTTCAGGCACAGAATAGCCCAAGAGATGTGCTGGTATGTTTGTGCTTAGGGGTGGGGAGGAGGAGAAAAAAAAGAAAAGAAAGACAGGAAGAAGGAAAACCCTCTCAAAACAAGGTTAAACAAACAAACAAACAAACAAACAAACAGAAAAACCTGTCATCGGGGGAGTCCTTACTTAAGCCCAACTATTCAGTTGACCTTTGCTCTCCAAATGTGCTTAGTCTAGCTGTTTCCCCCTGGACTTAGCCTACACTAAACACCTATGTTTTAGTTCTTTCCCACCTTCAAGGACACACACCCTCTGCAGATATTTATAAGTGCAATCTCTCTAGCTACCTTCTGATGCTCACTTGGATCAGAAAGTTTACTACTGCTAGTTAATCACCGAGACACTTTTCCCGCCTTCAATTACGGCAGATGGACACAGAAGGTAACTGATGTTTAATTTACAGGGAACACTGCTGGTTATGAGCTCCTGGCAGCCTCTTCCCACCTCTCCTCCACCCTGCTCCCACCCCTGGTTGACCATGGGAGGCAGTAATAGAGCTGTGACTGTTCCTAAGTGCCTGCCACAGTCCGGCCTCCCCTGTGGAGAGCAGTTCCTTCTCATTCATCTCTTGTTTCCTCTTGTGGGGTGGGAGGCAGTTCCAACTGTGCTGTGGATTGGCTCAGAGTGCTAGGGGTGATGCTGGCTGTCTGCCATACGGTAAGAACAACCTGCACCTGCAGCTGATGCCTCGATGGTCACAAAAAGCAAGATGCGTTGCCACATGGATGCATTTGGCTGTCAGAGTCAGATAAAAACAGGAGTCTGTGTGCAATACAGATGACCCACAGGTGGATCTTTGGCAATGTCCACCAGCCTCCATCTCTCCTATCTTGCACAAGAGGTGAGAATTCAGACTAGTTCTTGAGGAATTACTAAGTGGAAAGGCCACGGCTGTCACCATCATCTGAAGGTCTTGCTCCTCTGAGGGAGGAGATGCATCCACGTGGAGACTGCACCATTTGTTGCTCCTTTTCCTGGGAACACCTCTCCGGATTTCTTCCTCCCTTTTGTAGTCGGACAAAGACACTGGAGGCAAACTCTCCAGCTGCTGCAGCTTCTCAAGCGAAGAGAGGTGAGGGTGCAGAGGTCTTCTAAAGGAGCCCAGTCTTCAGGTAAAGGAAAGCCTCTTGTGCAGTCACGGGTGTTAGTGTGTCTACTGTGGGATAAAGCTGTGCCCTTGCTGTACTGGGGAGGAAGGCCAAGCACATGCTTGGTACATGCATATAAAACAGTCATTCCAGTTTTCGATAACCACAGTCTGT
>CABHPP010148776.1:0-48009 GCA_902168425.1 Peromyscus attwateri | reverse complement strand
TGTGTGTGTGTGTGTGTGTGTGTGTGTGTGTGTGTGTGTGTGTGTGTCAGTGTGTGTGTGTGTCTGTGTGTGTGTGTGTCTGTGTGTGTCTGTGTGTATGTGTGTGTGTGTGTGTCTGTGTGTCTGTATGTCTGTATGTGTGTGTGTGTGTCTGTGTGTCTGTGTATGTGTGTGTGTGTGTCAGTGTGTGTATGTGTGTGTGTGTCTGTATGTGTGGGTGTCTGTGTGTGTGTGTGTGTGTCTGTGTGTGTGTGTGTCTGTGTGTGTGTGTGTGTGTGTGTGTGTAAGTACATATGAGTGCAGTCCCGGGAGAACTCAGAAAAGGACATCAGATTCCTCTAGACCTGGAGCTATAGGAAGCTGTAAGCCACTGGACTTGGGTTCTGGGAACTGAACCATAGGGACCAGAAAAACACAAAAGGGACAGATGTGGCTCAGGTGGTAGAGTACGTCCCTCGCAGGCAGGACACTCGTGGTTCCATCTCCAGCATGCTAAGAGCAGGCATGGTGGCATTCACCTGTAATTCCAGTCCGGGGGAAGTAGAGGCAGGAGGAACAGAAAAGTCCAAGTCATCTTCAGTTATTGTGATGATCAGTTTGAGCTGTCAGCTTGACGGGACATAGACTGTTGTGGAATGTTAGTATAAATGTGTCACATTTGTTTGTGCTGTGGAACATTTGTTTAATGATGCAAAGATGGGTTGCATTCTTTTATGCTGCCTTTGTTTAACTCTGTGAAGCTGTGTTGCTATGCCTGCCTAAAACACCTGATTGGGCTAATAACGAGCTGAACGGCCAATAGCCAGGCAGGAGAAAGTGCAGACGGGGCTGACAGGCAGAGACGATAAATAGCAGGAGAAATCTGGCAGGAAAAGATCAAGGAGGGAAAGGAGGACAGAAGGACACTAGAGGCCAGCCACCAAGCTACACAACAAGCCACCGAGTGAGAAGGAAAGAAAAGATACGGAGAAATAGAAAAAGGTAAAAGCCCAGAGGCGAAAGACAGACAGGATGATTTAAGTTAAGAAAAGCTGGCTAGAAATAACCCAAGCTAAGGCCGGGCATTCATAAGAAAGAATAACCCTCCATGTGTGTAACTATTGGGGAGCTGGGCAGTGGGCCCCAAAGAGCAAAGAGCCAAAAGAGAGTAAAAACAGCCAACTACACTAGACTCACATGGGAAGACAGTCTCAATGAGGGATTGTCTCCATCAGGTTGGCTTGGAGGCACATCGGGTGAAGAAGGGTACTATCTCAATGAACAGCCATGACAAGATCTAGCCTGAAAGTGTGAAGCAGCATTCCCTGGTTTAGGGCCCTAAAGAAAGTTTTTTAAAAAATCAAACTGAGTAATCAGAGCGCATATATTCATTTCTTTCTGCTCTGACTGTGGTATGACAAGCTACTTCAAGGTGCTGCGGCTTGGCTTTCCCCACAGCGATGGACTTTAACTTAGAATTGCGAGTAGAAGCTAGAACACTGTAATTTGAGAGACAGCCTGGGCTACAGGACACTCTGTCTCAAAGAAAAAAGAAACAAAGAACAATAGATCCATACAACAGACTGGTGCCCGGCAGAGCTATGGAGCTGGAGTTCCAGGCAGCTGTAAGCCGATGGGAGTACTGAGACCCGAACTCTGGTCCTTTGCAAGATCAGAACGTGGACTTTACAGCTCTTAATCCCCGAGCCGTCTCTCCAACCCCAAGACCCACAGTTATTGAGCCAAATGGTTTACAAGACAGAAGGATTTGAGAGAATTTTTAATATCTCGGTTGATAGAAATGAGAAACAGAAGCAGTCAGTGGGTCGGCTCCAGACGAGCTCCTGTGAGGGAGTGCAGAACAATAGCGGATGCGGAGCATTGGGAGCGGCCAGCAGAGCCCGGGATAGATGCCCTAGCCCAAGAGAGCCCAGGAGAGGAGGAGGAAATAAAAGTAGAAAGGAAAGACCGCCATTACCATTACCAGGGCTCCTGGAAGGCCAGAAGCAGTTCTCAGTCACAGTGGTGGTGCATTGTTGGAGGCACCTCCCGCCGGCAGGGGACACTCCTGTGTGTGCCTCCCTGCTGTTTCCGCCTCTGGGGTGGAGGAGTCCCACAGTCTGAATTTGTTTTCTCTTGGCAAAGGGGATGTGTCCACTCTTGGGAGCAGAGACTCTGAGCCGGAGAGACAGCCTAGAGCACTCAGTGCATGTCACTTTCCTCTTAAAAACCACATTTTCATGAGTGTACATGAATCAGAAACATATGGGTGAGATTTCTCTGCCTGGTGTGAACAGTTCAGGCTCAGATCCCCAGGCAGTGCTCTCCAAGAGGATGCCTGAGATGCAAAGGTTAGTGACAGCATTCCAGGATGCACAGGGAGGGGGAGATGTCCCGGGTGCAGACCTCACCTTCATCCCACCCTGCAGCAAGGCCTCTATCCGGATCTCCCCAGGAGAGCAAAGAGTTCTCCTCCTGTGACCATCTCCTTCTCTGCAATTGTGCTCCTTCTCTTTCAATGACAGTGTGAGTCTGTGTGTTCATACACTGTGTGAGCACAAATGTCCTCCTGTGTTTTCCCTGTCCCCAAAGGATAGTGCGAACCAAGAGACCAAGCTGCACAAAGAACATAAACAGACAATGTGGATTTTTACTGACATGATGACATCTTCCTAGAGGCAAGGTAACTTATTAAATTTCACTAGAAATACTAGTATTAGATTGTTGAACACTGGCAGCAAAACCGAGCCACAGGCCTGTGGCATCAAAGCGGCTGTTGTAAGAGGAAAACATGAGTTAGGTGTCTGTTACGGATCTGAGGAGGGGCAGCAACCTCCTAGTTTTGACGCTGACCTTGCAAGCAGCACCTATGTTTGGGGGCAGGGTAAACAGCCTAACCTGGACAAGGTTGTATCCTTGAATATGGATTAAAAAGTCAAAAGTCAGGACCAAGGAAGGCTGGAGAGATAGCTCGGTGGGTAAATGCACTTGCTATGAAAGTGTAAAGACCTGAGTTCAAATCCTAGCACCCATGTAAAAAGCCACGTGTAGCCATATGTGCACTATAATCCCAGAGCTGTAAGGGGTAGAGACAGGAGGGTCACTGAGGCCTCGCTCCAGGGTCAGTGGAAGAACCTAGGGTGGTTTAAGTGAGAAGCCCCGCCTGCACACTCTTGGGCATAGGGATACTTGGTCACCAATTGTTGATACTGTTGGAGGGGCTTGGGAGATATGGCTCTCTTAGAGGACGTGTGTCACTGGGGGTGGGCTCTGAGGTTCCTGCTGTCCCCCATTTGCTCTCTCTGCTTCCTGTCCGTGGTTCAAGATGTGAGCCCCCAGCTCTCAGCTCCAGACACCATGCCCACTTACTGCCACACTTCCCATTCATGATGACGGTGGACTCTGCTCCTCTTCAACTGTAAGTCCAAAATAAATCCTGCCATCTGTAAGTTGCCTTGGTCCTGGTGTTTTATCCCAACAATAGAAGAGTAACTAACACAGATCATGGGTCAAGGGAATAAGGTAGAGGGTAATGACACAGAAACTCAGGATGAGGGACAGCGAGTAGGCTTAGCTGGCACAGTGCTTGCTTGGTAAGCCAAAGGACCTGAGTTTGATCTGGGGACCTATGTAAACCAGGCGCTGTCCTAGTGCTGAGGAGGTGGAGACAAGTGGATTCCCTAGGGCTGCCTATCCAGCAAGACTTGGCTGGTTCCAGGCCAATGAGAAACTCTCTCAGAAAAGCAAAAAATAGTGGCCCAAGGAATGACACCCGAGGTGTTCTCTGACCTCTGAAAACACACACACACACACACACACACACACACACACACACACACACACGGCTGTGCAAAGCCATGCACATGCATATACCTACACATACAAATAATCTAGATTTAGAAGAAAATATGTGCAGAAGTTTCTTTGTTGGTACATTATCCCAAAATGACCACAAATGCTACATGAGTGTCAGGATGTGGGCTGCATGGGCTCTTTTCAAGGACTGAACCCTTTTCTTGATATTTGCTACCTGGTTAACATTCGGTATGTCCCGCAACTTCTCTGAGCAATTTTCTGACCCAAGAACCAATGTGGACAGCACAGCTATTAAACCAAATGCACCCAGCTCAGGAAAAGTCCAACCTAGGATGGTCACATTCAGAATAGAGAGCTTCTCAGGTACACTTTAAACCAAATGTGCTGGTTGCTGTTTTTGTAAACTTGATCCCAAGCTAGGGTCAGCTAAGAAGAGGGACCCTCAACTGAGGAAATGCCCCCATCAGACTGGCCTGTTGACAAGTCTGTGGAGCATTGTTTTGGTTAATGATTTATGTAGGAGTCCACAGCCCACTGTTGGTTGTACCACAGCTAGGCAGCTTTTCCTGGAAGGTATAAGAAGGGTAGCTGAATGTGAGCCTGGACAGCGAGCTAGGAAGCAGTGTTCCTCTGTGGCCTCTGCTTGAGTTCCTGCCCTGACTCCCCTCAATGGTGCATTATGACAAGGAAGTATAATCCAAATAAGCCCTTTTCTCCCCAAGTTGTTTTTGGTTATGGTGTTTATCATAGCAACAAAAATCTAATTAGGATATGAGACCCGAATCTTCCCAACTCTGAGGGGAAACTACTGAAATTTCTTGCTGAGATGTAGGAACTCCATCCCATACGCCTTCCTAGTGTCTCATTCCTTGTCCACGTGTCCATCTCCCTGACTCAGCTACCACGTTAGTCAGTTTTCTGTCATGATGACAGAACACTAGAAAAAGCCAGCTAATAAGGAAGAAAGATTTGTTTGAGATCACCATTTTGGAGGCTTTCATTTATGGTCACGTGGCCCTATTGGAATTGTGGAATCCAGGAAGTAAGAGAGAGGAAGGGGACTAGATCCTAATACCCACCTCAGAGCCATGCTCCCAATGAACTAGCTTGTTCTCACTAGGACCCAGCTCCTTTTGTGAATGTGTGTAGTATGTGTGTTTGTGCACATGCAGGTGCAGGTGCACTTGCCTATGAAGGTGCATGTGGCTGCTAGAGATCACCATCAGGATGTCTTCCTACTCACTTCTCCACCTCACTTTTTTCAGGCAGGGTCTTTCACTAAACCTGAGGCTTGCTGGCCAGTGATCCCCAGGGATCTACTAATCTTTGACCTCTTGAGCTCTGACATTATTTCTTGAGAAGCAACAAGCCAATAGCTTTTATTCCAAGGACCCAACACTACCCCACACTTGGGTGGACCTCTTTTCAAAATTCTTATCTATGTTTCATTTGTTTAAGCAAAATAAATCAAAATTATTTGTTCGACATGGTCCCCTCCAAAGGTTCAATCAACTCTAGCTAGATGGAATTTGCTCATTTTTTTTTCTAAGCATGCCCAATTTTGACCTAGCTCCATATATTCTGAACTGTTTCTCTACCTCTGTCTTCTTTGAATGTTCCCAAAGTCTAGCCTTCTTTCAAGACTCCCTTAGACTCCATGATGATGGTTAATCTTGACTTTTAACTTGCACAGGATATAGAATGCATGTTACGAGGGAGTTTCTAGATTGAGTTAACTGATGTGGGGAGACCTACCCTAATTTGACGAGCACTGTTCCATGGGCTGTGGCCATGGACTGAATAAAAAGAAGTGAGCTGAGCACCAGCACTCATCTCTCTGCGCTTCCTGACTGTGGATGTGATGTGACCAGCTGCCCCACAGTCCTGCTGCCATGGATTCCCCACCATGATGGACTGTACCTTCAGACTGTGAGCCAAAATAAACCCTTCCTCCTTCAGTAGTCTTTCTTGGGTATTTTGTTACAGCAACAAGAAAGTAATTCCCAGTGTGCTCCTCCCTACAATGGCTGTGGTGGCTTGAATAGGTATGGCCCCCATGGACTCATGTGTTTGAATGCTTGGCCTATAGGGAGTGGCACTACTAGGAGGTGTGGCCTTGTTGGAGGAAGTATGTCACTATAGGAGTAGGCTTTGAGGTCTCATATGCTCAAGCTACATCCAGTGTGGTAGACAATTCACATCCTGTTGCCTGCAGATCAAGATGTAGAACTCTTAGCTCCTTCTCCAGCATCATGTCTGCCTGCACATTGCCATGTCCCACCATGAGGATGATGGACTAACGCCCTGAAACTATAAAGCAGCCCCTGTTAAATGTTTTCCTTTATAAGAGGTGTTCTGGTCATATCTTTTCACAGCAATAGAAACTAACTGAGACACTGGTCCTCCTAAGAGGTGTTCTGGTCATGATATCTTTTCACAGCAATAGAAACTAACTGAGACACTGGTCCTCCCCTTTACGATTCCACCCTTTCTGTTATCTCTTCACAGAAATAGAAACTAAGACACTGGTCCTCCCTCCCCTTCTGATTCTGATGCCTATCACCCTACCAGGCTAATGTGGGACAGCATCAGAGCTCACCACAGCCACCAACTTTTGTGTGAACCCTACCTCCCCACTGAGAATGTAAGTCCCATGAGGGTAGGAACTGTGCTGTTCTATACATACTCTGTAGCGAGCAATTAGTATTTTGTCATCAGAAAAATAGAAAGGGGCTGAAGAGATGACACAGCAGTTAAGGCTGCATCCTGCTCTTACAGAGGACAAGAGTTTGACTCCTAGCGCCCACACTGGGCTCATAGTAGCCTGAAACTTCAGCTCCAGGACATTGGATACCTTCTTCTGGCTACTATAGGAACAAGCACTGCTCTCGCGCTCTCTCTCTCTCTCTCTCTCTCTCTCTCTCTCTCTCTCTCTCTCTCTCGTGTGTATATGTGTGTGTGTGTGTGTGTATGTGTGTGTTGTATGTGCGTGCATGCACACATGCACACATAGAAATAAAATAGGTCTTTTTTAAATAGAAATGAACAGTAAGAAGTTGGCATGCAATCTGATTTTATTGATTTTTAAAAAGATATTTATTTGCTGCTGGGCAGGTTCTTAGCCTTCTTGAGTCCATAAACCCTTTTGTTTCTGGCATCTCTGGTGATTAAGCATGGAAAATGAGGAGGTGGTTCAAAGGAACACGTACCCTCAAAGAAACGCAGTTAGGGGCACCCTCAGAAAATGATGTGTCTCCTCATTTTCCTCTTCTGCCAGGTCATGTTGTAAAATTGCTAAGGCCAAGGAGGCCACTAGAGGGCTGACGGTTGAGCGTGGACCCTGGAAGCCTCCAGGATGGGGACTGTGGGGCACAGTCTGGATTGCTGAAGCATGACTTCTTTTCCTTAGAGCAGTGTCTCTCAACCTGTGGGTCGCAATCCTTTGGGGGACCAAATGACCCTCCACGGGGGTGGCCTAAGACCATCAGAAAGCACAGATGCTTACATTATGATTCATAACAGCAGCAAAATCACAGTTATAGAGTAGCAACAAAAATAAATTTTATGGATGGTGGTCATGACAACATGGAGAACTGTATTAAAGGGTGGCAGCATTAGGAAGGCTGAGAGCCACTGCCTTGGAGTATAACACGTGCATCAACTTGGAGCTGAAACTACCCTGGGCCGGCAGCCCTGGAAATAATTGAGCAGGCTAATATCTAAGCAGCCAGACCCTCTGGTACTAGATCTATTGACGCTCTTACTAGTCAGCTGCTATTCATTCCTGTCCTCTCCAGCTGCAGTCGACCTTGGGAGATGCTAGAGCATGCAGAAAATCGAAGAGTGACTGGAAAACGGAGTCCGTGGCCCGGCTTTCATGATGTTGTCATCCAGGATGGGGTGGGACTTTACAGTCACGCAGCTGCTTCGTATTCCCCATGCTCCTGTAAGTAAGCCTTCATCTATGCTCTGTAAGTAAGCCCAATAAACGCACTGACTCGGTGTTCCGGCTTCATTCCTATTCCTATGATGAAATATCCGGGCAATAAGCACCTTAGGGGAGAGAGGGTTTAGTTCAGCTCACAGATCACAGTCTGTCACTCAGGGAAAGTCAAGGTAGGGACTCCAACACCCAGTCCCATCAGCTCCATGGGCAAGGGCACAGGAAGACTATATGTATGCTTGCTTGTTTGCTACTTTTCAGCTAGCTTTCTTTATTCTTACATAGTTCAGGGTCCATCCAGCCTACGAAATGGTCCTGCCCGCAGTAGGATGAATCTTCCTACATCAATTAACAAGCAAGACAATTGCCCAGAGACACACCCACAGGCCAACCTAAGCTGGACAATGTCTCATTAAGACTCCATTCCCAGGTGATCTTGGGGTGTATGAAGGTAGCAGCTAAAACTAGCCAGCACAACCAAGCTAGACTTGGGTGGAATCCTTTCTTTGTTTCGTGTTTGTGTCCTGGCTGGGTGGCATAGACTTTTGTTTACCTCTGAATGAAAAGATGATGCAGTAAGAAAACGATGATAAGATTAAAATAAATAGAATATGCTATATTCTTAAAATGGAATGTTATGTAGTGACAGAAAGGAACAGAGTACAGATACATGCTGCAGCATTGATGAACCTTGAAAACACTGCATGCTGTAACATGGGTGAACCTTGAAAACACTGCATGCTGTAACATGGGTGAGCCTTGAAAACACTGCATGCTGTAACATGGGTGAACCTTGAAAACACTGCATGCTGTAATGTGGGTGAACCATGAAAACACTGCATGCTGTAACATAGGTGAACCTTGAAAACACTGCATGCTGTAACATGGGTGAACCTTGAAAACACAGAGCTAAGTGAAAGAAGCCAACACAAAAGACTAGGTACTGCAGGGCTGGGAAGACAACCCCATGGGTGAAGGACTGGTTGTGCAAGCAGGGGGACCTGAGTTCTGAGAACCCACATGCAGCCAGACATGGTAGCATACATTTGGAACCCCATTACTCCTTTGGGGAGATAGATAGTGGAGACAGAAGAATCATCAGAAACTCACAGGCCAGTCAGCTTTGCGAATGCATCAGAAGCAAAAAGACCCTGTCTCAAAATAGATGGGAGATAAAATCTGATACCCGAGGTTGTCCTTTGACCTCTACACGTGTGCTTTGGCATGTACACTCACAAACATGCATCATATGTCATACACACATAGGAGTTTTTGAAGGCCGCATATGGCATGATTTCTTGATTACTATGAAATGTATGGGGTATGCCATCTATAACATTAGAAAGCACATTTGTGTTTTACATGGATGAGAGTTTTCTGGGGAAGGGGTGCCTATAAAAATGTGATGGAATGAGATAAGTGATGGTTATACAACCTGTATAACACTGACTTTTAAATTCTTTTGCATTGTGTGTGCGTGTGCGCGTGTGTGTGTGTGTACCCAGCTGTCAGGTGTCAGAGGACAACTTACAGGAGTCCATTCTCTGCTCCCACCTTGTGGGCTCTGGGAATCCAGTTTAGGTTGTCAGGTGTGGTGGAGAGCACTTTTACCCAATGCAGCATCTCGCCAGTCCCTCAAGTTGTACACTGTTAAAAATGTAGGTTTTGTGACAAATTAATCCCCAATTTCCCCTTTACGGAGATAGCATAAACATTTGAATTAGCACAAAGGCCAGCTGATATAAATGCTGAGAAAATTCTGCTGTGACTGGCTTTAGTATTATTGGAAGGAGCAAGAGAGAAGAGAACAGTTCAATGAGGGATGAAACGCAGAACGTTTACTTACTTTCGTTTTCATCTATTTTGGTGTGTACGTGTACATGTGTGTGGGTACCTATGGTGGTGATGCACATAAACATGTGTTCATGGATGGGTACATGTAGGTGCATGTGTACAGTAGGAAGAGGTTAACTTCGGGTATCTCCTTCACTAACTCTTCACTCTGATTTATTTTCTTGTTTATTATATTGGCGTATATGTGTGTGAGTTGTGTTTATGTGTGAGGGGTATGGGCACATTGGTGTGTAGGTCACATGCCTGTGAATATACATGCAGAGGCCACTGAGTGTCCTAGTCTCTCAATTTCTGCCTTAGTTCTTTGAGACAGGGTCTCTCAGCACACTTGGGGCTGGGCAGGCAGCCAGCAATCCCCAGCGATCCTCGTGTCTTTGACCCCAGTGCTGGGATTCCAGGAAAACGTTCATCCACATCTGGATTTAACTCACATCCTCAGGCTTGCACAGCAAATGCCTTTATCCAAGTAGGCTAGGCCAGCTGGCCAACTAGCCCCGGGAGCCACCTGCCTCAGCCTTGCACAAGCTAGTGGTGTAAGCACTTGCCGCCACACCAAGTTTTTGTTTGAGTGGGTTTTGGGGAAAGAAATGTAGTTTTTATTTCCGGTTGAGCATCTTCTCAGCCCAGACCCTGAGTGTTCACTTCACCTATTATGCTGACTGACCTTGGGCTAAGTATTTCAGCTCTTTTCTACCCAGCTTCTGCAGAGGTCGGTCCACAGGGAGCCAGCACATCCTGCAGATGATGCCAGGCAGCAGCATACACGAGCTTTGCACAGTGCTTCCTGGCACGTTGTAGATGGTCACTAAGCCAGAAGCCTCTTCCTCTTTATTTCCTATTAAATCTCATTCCAGCAGTGATTCCCGGAACGCAGCTGGAGCTGGCCAAGAGTTGGGCTTCCATTCCTGGAACTAAGGAGAACCCAGCAGGGATGTGGGTTGGGTCCATCATGGGGAGGATGCCTCAGAGAATCCCTGCTGGAGACTGTGCAGGACCGGAAGTGAGAGTTGCCGGAGGAGGAAATGCAGAGACCAGAGCAGCAAGGCACTACATGCAAGTTCATGAAGCAGCACTCAGCAGCCAGGCTGCAGGGTGAGTGCCAGACAGGCAGGGACCAAACAAAACAAGCAAGGTCTAGAGCCGGAGCGGAGAGAGGTGGTTCAGAATAAAAGGTAAAAGGGGTAACAGGGTTAGGGGCCAAAGCAAGGCCCAGCCTGTTTATTTAAAATACACTTAAGTTTAGTAACAAAACTATGGCTGCGGGTGGGTTAGTAAAGGACCTGAGTTTAGATCCCAGAACCCACATAGAAGCTGTTCTGTAGTGGAACTGGTAACCCCAGAAAGAAGGGCTTGGGGTGGCAAAGTCAGGTGGATCCATAGAGCTACTTGCCTAGCCAGTCTACCTACATCAAAGACCCTGTTTCAAAATATTAGATGGATAACTTTGGAGATGATTAAGTGGGTAAAGTGATTGCTATGCAAACGTGAGGACCTGAGTTCAAATCCCCAGACTCAAGTAGAGCCGGATATTGTGCATCTGTGATGCAGCATTCCTACAGTAAGATGGGAGGCAGAGATGGGAGAATCCTCAGCAACTCACCAGCTAACTAGCCTGACATACATGGAGGAAAAACAAGCAAACTGAGAGACTGTTTCAAAGTAGAAGGTGAAGACCTACACCTGAGGTAGTCCTCTGAAGTCTACATACATATAGTAGCATACACATGCCTACACACACACACACACACACACACACACACACACACACATTATACACACACATAGATAGATAGATAGATAGATAGATAGATACATAGATACATAGATACATAGATACATAGATACATAGATAGATGACAGTTATATAGATGATAGATATATAGGCAGATAGATATAAATAGACGATAGAGATAAATAGATAGATAGATAGATAGATAGATAGATAGATAGATAAATAGATAGATAATAGATAGGTGATAGGTAGATAGATGATAGATATATAGGCAGATAGATATAAATAGACGATAGAGATAGATAGATAGATAGATAGAT
The DNA here is from genome assembly GCA_902168425.1 of Peromyscus attwateri. Taxonomy (NCBI): domain Eukaryota; kingdom Metazoa; phylum Chordata; class Mammalia; order Rodentia; family Cricetidae; genus Peromyscus; species Peromyscus attwateri. The sequence goes on along the minus strand of CABHPP010148776.1, from coordinate 36,365 downwards.
AGATAGATAGATAGATAGATAGATGTTGAACGATAGAAAGTGATAGAGTAGGAATTTTGACATTGACCTCTGACTTTCACTTGCACATGCATACCTCTCTCTCTCTCTTTACACACACACACACACACACACACACACACACACACACACATTCACGCATAAAGACACTAAAACTAGATTGGATCTAAGACCTGATATCTGTTACCCTCAACTAGTCTGTAAATCATTCTTCCTGTCATAGAAGCCTGTGGAATGGAAGAGGGGGAAGGGCACAGTGGGTTCTGGGACCTGGACATCATTAATCATCACCATCTCTCCCAGGACAAGGCAGTTCAGTGTGCAGCAGCTGGGGGTGGGAAATCCTTCCCTGGACATTCTCCGCATCTTATCCCACAGTCCAGCAACACTGTTGCCAAAAATGTCACCACGGAGTAAATCTAAAGACAAAAATGCGCCGATTTGTTTGATGCAAGAACTCTGAGATGGGAGGCTCTTTACTCAAGAGTTGAAATTACTGCATTGATAAATGTTTGTGTGCTGCTGCCAGCTGGGACCAAAAGGGTGGGGGTAGAATTTGATCCTCTGAAGAAATTCCTCCTAGATGTCTCTTAATCTATTCTGTGATCAAAATGCATGCTGTTGAAATACTTAAACTCTTCCTCCATGTTGTCATCCATCTACATATGAATTCATCACAAAGGCCAGATGTAGGGCGATGCAGTGTCTGCAGATATTATCAGGAAAGATTGCAGCTAGGGAGATAGTTCAGTGGGTCAGAGCACTTGCTGTGCAAGCGTGAGGACCTGAGTTTGAATCCCCAGCACCCATGGGCATGGGAGCAGGCATGGCTGTAAAGCCAGTACTATGAAGGATGGAGATGGTAGGATCTCTGAGGCTTGCTAGCTGCCAGACTAGCTCCAGTGAGAGACTCTGTCTAAGAGAATAAGCTGGAGAGGGAAAGGGCAGGATTCTGCATGTCGCCCCATGCCCTTCACAAGTGCACAGGCATACTTGAGCCCATATGTACACACATATGTACACACACATGCATGCATATGCCACAGATTCCACACACAAACTCACACACCAAAGGGGGCGGAGAATAAGGAGAGATTATTTTATTATGACATACACAGAAGGTACTTGGTCAGCATAATAAATGACACTAGGCTCCAAACAGGGGGGGTATAATTCAGATTTTCTTCCTTCATTCTTCAACAGAGCTCAAAGGCCATTGGATTTCAAGGCCGAGCAAGCACATGTGGTTTTGCTTAGGGCTTGCAGCAGCAATGATGTCCAGGCTGTTTCTCGGGGACCTGGCCAGTACAGCTCGGAAGAGCTTGGGTTTGCAACAGTGTTTCAATAATTTCTCCTTTCAGGAGAGCATCCTGTATCCCCAGGCAGAGACTGAGGTTTGTAGCCTGCTGGGAACCAACTCTAACAAAGCCTTTGGCAGCCCAGAGGATGCTGGGTCCTCGGTTGGCTGCAGTCCATCTCCTGATTTGCACATTCGTCCACTCCACTGGCTGACACACATGCCCACTTACCTATGCAAATTTAGATCCCATCGTGCTAGGCTACTGGCGTACATTTCTCACAGATTTGTACCCCAGGATGTCTGCACACGTATAGTTGAAAATACAGGGGCTGGGAAGATGGCTCAGTGACGGGTAAACCGGTCACTGCAAATGTGAGAACTTCAGTTCAAATCCCCAGAACCTCTGTGAGTGCGCGTGCGCGTGTGGGTGTGCGTGTGCGTGTGCGTGTGTGTGTGTGTGTGTGTGTGTGTGTGTGTGTCCCGGTGCTCTTATGAGGAAATAGAAGGCAGGAACAAGAGAAAGCGCTCTGGACAGTTAGCCTGGTGTACTCCACAGTGAAGAACAAGAGACCTTATCTTAAGCAAGATGGAAGGGGAAGACTGACCAATAACCTCGACTCTCCTCTGACCTCCACATTCACACTGTGGCACATGGGTACCTGAACTAACACTTAGGAAGGTCATATGCACTCACATGCACACACACACACACACACACACACACCCTTACGATCATGTTTGTTTTAGTACCTGCCACACAGTTTCTATCATGACTTTTTGGCATTCATACTACAGCTGCATGAATCCTCCTCCAGACAGTTGCACCCCGTTACAGAAGTGACAGTTTTTAGGAGATATTATGAAAGCAATAGCAGCATGTGTCTCACCAGACCTCTCTAGATCACTGCATCTTAATCTTTATCAATGGGGAGAAGCAAAGCACTATTTGAAGTGTAACTACAATATTACCAAGCATGGAAATGGGAGGCACCAATACTAACGTAAGCCAGTAGATAACAGCTGATTTGGACACCAGCAACTTCTTTATTTTTTAACTTTGTATTTGTGTATGATAAGGGTGTATGTCTGCACGCGCACAGGCGTGCACGCCTATGTGTGGCGGTCAGAAGACAACCTCCTGTGCCTGCCCTTCCGCTTTCCACCTTGTTTGAGCCGGTGTCTCTTTTTGTTGCCCACCCTTGCAACGTGCCCAGAGAGCTGGTCCGCCAGCTTTGGGGGACTCTGCTGTCTCTGCCCCATGTCTGGTTATATGAGTACTAGAATTACAGACATATGCACTGTCCACTCTGGCTTACATGGGTTCTGGAGATCTGAACCCAGGTCCTCACACTGGCACAGCAAACACTTTACCCACTAAGCCTCCTCTCCAGCTCACTAGCAATTTCTAAAGGTGTTCAGAGTGAAAGGTGGTGAGGACCTGAGGGTCCTGTTCATCAACCCACCCACAGCTCTGGGCCTTCCTGCGTTCCTTCTAGTTTGAGGATACTATTTGCTAAGACGCTTCTATGGTTCCAAATGAGCCCTTCACTCACACATTTTCTAGGTTGGTGAAACCACACCTCAGAAATGAAGCAAAAATTTTAGAGCAGTTCACATAAGACCAAAAACCCAATTTAAAGACAGCCAGGGAAAGTCTTAGTGGGTTATGTTTGTTCTTCAATAGCTGGCAGTGGGAATTATAATTTTCTTAAATGCAGCATTAGTAACCTTTGAGCTTCCTCAGGAAGCAAGTGTAATCTTTGTTGTTGTTGGAGGTTGCTCTCTCAGGCTGCAGTAACTGGTGAGAGCTAGAATCCCTAGCTAGAGAAGTTGGAGTGGGTGGAGACTGGGGGTGGGTTGGGATGTGGGGGTGGGAAATGAGAAGTCTGGGCCCAGGGTGCTGCCTGGAATTCCAAAATGGGAAAAGCGACCTCAGCTGCTTTCATATGGAAATTGGCCGGGAAGCTGACTTTGTCTCTGCTTGGAACCCAAGCCAACACCAAGTTCAGTGAACCTAACACACTGTTCAATCAGCCATTGAAACCCAGCAGAAGAGCAGGCAGGGGAAGGGTGGGTGGAGGGGCCGAGGCTCCCCTTTCATCTGGGTTTGGTTCCGGAGGAGGCCTAAAGAGGAATTAACCCGGGAAGTAATTGGAAGGCAAAAGTCCCATCCAAAGCGAAGGTGAGTTTGCCCTGGCTCTAAGTGAAAGCAAGGAAGACAAGAAAGCAAGCCAGTTGGGTGGGGGTGGGGGGCCCTGATCTGTAACTGACAGTGAAAAGGGTGTTAACACGCTGAGCGTGACCTAGAGATGGAAAGGCCTGGCCTGCAACCAGCCCGCCCGGAGGCCCTTCCCCACCCTTCAGAAGACGAAGGCAACCGTTCACTGAATTTCTCAAGATCTCCTCTAGACCTGTCTTGGCTTCCTTTGTGTCTTCAAGGAAAGCCGAGGAAGCACCTGCACCCACAAGAGGGTAATGCACTTTCTTAGACGCTTTTTGGGGAGCCGCGTTTCCTGTCTCTTGTCCTTGATTTATTATTGCCTTTATTTGTTCTCCCCCATTTAGTTCATTTTATTTTAGAAGAGCAGCTCGCGGGGCCTTCTATTTTCATGGAAATTGCTCAGCAATAACAATTTCAGATAGCTTGCAAAAGAACAATCATCATGCCAAGGCCAGTTTGCCCAAGATGCTTTGCAGGCATTTCACATAACAATTTACTAATTAATGACAAATTAAATGGAATTTGGTAAGAAGAATCAGAGGTTAGAGTGCGGGTATATATTATGTATAAAAAAAGGTATGCAAATATCTTCAGCCCATTTGTGGCTCATCAGTGGGAAATAATAGCCATTCTGCTCATACCTCCCACAGACGGGAGGGCTGTAACACAGGGGCAGAACTTGGAAATTACATATAATTCTAATTTTTAACAGTTTCTTAGATTATACATTGTGCCTCCATTTTCCAGATACAATGAACTTTGTCTTCTCTGTTTTAATAGTTTAGAGTTACGGAAATTCACCTATACTTTGTGGCTTGTATTGTCTGTGTGTTAGGAGGCTAGAAATAATCCTTGGGGAAAGTTTTTACTGCTGCCATAGTTACTTTTGAATGTCAACTTGACACAACCTAGGGTCTCCCGAGGAGGGAGTCTCAGCTGAAGGATGGCCCAGATCAGATCAGGCAATAGGCATGTCTGTGGGGGGTTGTCTTGACTGTTAATTGACGTCAGCGGGGCATGCCCACTGTGGGCAGCACCTTCACCTGGGCAAGTGGTCCTGTGATGCATAAGAAGGCTAGCTAAACATGAGCCTGGGAGCCTGCAAGCAAGTTCTCCAGTGGTTTCTACTTCAAGTCCCCACTTAAGTTCCTGTCCTGACTTCCCTCGGTGATGGATTGTGACCTGAAAATACAAACCCAATTAATCTGTTCTTCCCCTCGGTTGCTTTTCGTCAGAGTGTTTTATCACAGCAACACAGTGAAACTAGAACAATCGCTCATTCCGATCTCCTACAGCAGACACTGGAAAACTACAGCCCTCTTTCGGTTTTTATAAATAAAGCTTTATTAGAATGCGGCTACATGCATTTATCTATAGATTGCTTAGGGCTGCTTTTGAATTACTAATGCGGAACTGCCATGGATATTTGAAGTGTATAATGACTATAAGATTTCCAATCTGGACTTTTATAGACAAAACTTGCTAGCCCCTATTCCATAAGGTAAAGCTGGAGAGAGAGAACACTTGTCATAAAGAGCAAACAAGAGCTTTTAATAATTTACTAAGAAATTAAAGATGTCCTATTACCCCCTAAAAGTCCGTAAATGGTTATTATCATTCCAACAAATCTCACAAACACTCTTCTTTGCTTAGAGCATGTGTGTGTGTGTGGTGGCACAAAGGGGGTGACTTCCTTCTCTCTGCTTCCTTTTGGTAGCCTACTGAACAGGCAGCTCCTCTCAAGAGAACACAGGTCACAACATACACCCACTGACGTATTAGTGGCATAACCATGATGGGGGCAACCAATCATTTTGTGCTTAGATTTGAAGGTAGCTCCATATGGGGGAATTCACATCTGGTACAGTAAATTCAACCTGGCCAAAAGCTGGGTAGTAGTTCACAGGCCTTCAAACAGGCAAACAAGAAAGGAGCAAAAGAAAGAAAGAGAAAGAAAACGCAGGCCACCCTAATAAGGAAAAGCTTTATGAAGAGTGAAGTATGTCTGTCACCTGTGTGAGCATAGGTTTCCTGTGTCAAATAAGACAATTGATTTGGGCATATGTCAATTAATACACGTTTACTATTTCTAATTTGTGCCACAAAATATCTCCTTGGACCTTCACCCCAGCTTCTTCCTGTGATGGCAGCCCCATGTCGGAACTGTAAAAAGAAGAGGCAAATCTGCAGAGCCCTCTAAGCCCTGATTCAGATCTCCCAGCACTCACCTCTTCTCATTTTACTGGACTGGTTAACATAAGTTACAAGGTCAGTCCACACCAGAGTCCCTCCTTCTTTGGTGGGCATGTCACTCAACTTTCCATCACTACAACAAGCACCTGAGATAAAGCAACGTCTAAAGAGGAAACGGTTATTTTATCTCATCATTTTGGAGAGCTTAGCCATTATCCACAGTCCTGAAAAGTTTCATAAAAGAAGCTTTATTTCATTGCAGGCCTGGGATGAGGCAGGATACATCATTTGGGAGCCTCCTGATGAAACAAAGGTGCTCACCTCATTACCAGGAAGCAGAAAAGAGAGAAAGAGACTGAGGTACCCTTTCAAGATACCCTGCAAGGTTACACCTCGATTATAGATTACTCACTACATCCTACCTCTTAGTTTCCACCGCCTACAAATGCTCAGGTAGGAGGTAAGCCTCGGGTCCCTTGCGGAAAGACTCCAAACTCCAGTAATGAAGAAGTGGACATTCTTCTTTGTCAGGAACACAGACACAGAAAAGGGGAGATTTGTGTCTTTGTTAGTCAGGGTTTCATGTAGCCCATGTGGGTCTCAAACTCACTGTATAGCTGAGGATGACTTTGAACTTCAGGTCCTCCTGCCTAACTCCCAAGCCCTGCACCACTGTACCTGGTTTACTGTAGTGCTGAGGTGAAACCCAGGGCTTCCTAGATGCGAGGCAGGCGCTCCATCGACTGAGCCACACCCACAGCCTTTGATTTCAAGCTCCACAAGTACTTATTTCAAAATTGCTGGGGAAGAACTGACAGGCTGCCTGACTCCCAACTCATTGATGACACTCACGGCACACCTAAGCCTTAAATCCCAGCTGCTCGGTTGTCAATTGGAAAGGCTAAGGAAACTGTGAATATGCCTCAGAGAGTGGCCAGCCTGAGGCTGGATGAGGCTAACAGACAAATATAAACCTTTGAAGGACTGGAGAGATGGCTCGGCTGTTAAAAGCACTGGCTGGTTTTGTAGAGGATTGGAGTTCTCTTCCCATCACCCAAGCTGAGAAGTTCACAATGGCCCCAGGGATCCAATGTCTCAGATCTCTGTGGGCACCAGCATGCACACATACACAGACATAAATAAAGAATAAAAGTAATCTTCAAAATAAAAATCCTGTCCATTTTAAATGGGTTTAGTTATTGATGTGGTAACACTAAATGACCCAGGTCAGTTTCCTGATTGTCTTACCCCCTGAGTGTTCATTTGCTACTTAGCTCGTTGTAACCTGCAGAGTTTGTGCTAATCATTGTTAAGAAAGCTTGAGCTCAGCAGACAGGCAGATTTGACTTCCAAACGCATCTCCTATTAGCTGTCTACCTTGAGAAAAATCTCTTCACCTGAGTTTCTCTATCTGTTCCATGGACAGATATAAGAAGTGCTGTAAGAATTTGTAGAAACATGGGCTGAGGAGATGGCAAGGTATTAAAGCACCGTCACATACATGTAAAGAAGAGTTCAGATCCCTAGAACCAGTGTAATGGCGGGTAGGCGTGACAACCTACCTTCGATTCTAGATTTGGAAAGCAGAGACAGGATTCCCAGACTAGTTAGCTATCTAGATTAGTCATATCAGTGGCTCTGGGATTGATTGAGAGACCCTGCTTCAATGAATAAAGTGAAAAAGTAATGGAGGCAGAGTCCCAACTGTAAGATGAACTGCTAAACAGTCTTATTAATTAAAAAAAACAAAACAAAACAAAAGAAAACAAAAAAACCAGACCCAGATATTGGGGTGAAAACTGAGAGATCAGAGAAGCAGAAAGAAGCCAGCCATGTTCTTACTGCTAGAAATCCTCAGCCAAAGAGAGAACTACTTCCTGTATGCCCACGCCTATATGCCTTTCTGTCCCTGCCTTCTTACTTCCTCTCTCTGCCTAGCAACATCATTTCCTGTCTGTCTGTACAGACTTCCGGACTTCTATGATTAGAGCTGGGACTAAAGGCGTGTGCCACCACACCTGTCTCTGTTCCCAGTGTGGCCTTGAACTCACAGAGATCCAGATGGATCTCTGCCTCCCGAATGCTAGAATTAAAGGTGTGTGCTACCATTGCCTGACTTCTATGTTTAATATAGTGGCTGGCTTTTTCCTCTGATCTTCAGAAAAGCTTTTTTGGGGTGCACAAATAAAATATCACCACACCCAACAACAACCATGGGCTTCCAGACATGCACGAGCACATGAATGTGCCCACAGGTAAACAATCATACACATCTATGCACATCACACATATATGGAAATGGAAAGACAAACAAGACTTAGTAAAAAATGAATGTGAAGCTTCTTAATTGTTGATATACAATGAGCATTCAGTAAGTGTGTAAGTACTGCTGAGGATTTTAGTAGACTGTGGCCAGAGACTTAGCAATGGTCTGGCTTGAATTTGAATTTGGAGGATGAGTAGAAATTGGGGAACAATCTTGTAGAATATCAGACAAAGACACACAACACCATGTATCATTTAGTTAAAAATAACTAGACACTTGGCTGGTGCTCTTCTCTGTAGATCCAGCCTCTCTTTCCAAGAGCTCAGGAAATAAAGTAGGAGAAGATCCTTGGGCAGATGTGCAAGGACTTTAAACATCTGTACACAAGCAACTGGGTATTTTTAGATTAGACAATTGAAGGCAACAGGAGAGGTGGACAAAATGGAAACCAGACAAGCACATGAGGAAGACTGGTGAGGTTGCATGGTGAATGGACTAGCGAGGGGCCACAAGGAGGGGACCCACAGGGAATGAGAGCTTGCCTGCCTGCCTTCCACACTCAAGTGACTTGAAATCTCAACCACCAACTCTTTCATTTTCAGGTGCTTAATGAATACATATGAACTATACATAACAGGTTTCATTATGATATTTGTATACATGCAAATAATGTATTGATCAGATTCACCTCCATTACTCCTCTTTCTCTCCCTTCCCCTCCCACTGACCACCTTCCTATTTCCAGCCAGTCTCCCCTTTACTTTCCAGGCTTTTTGTGTGTGAGAGCTTATGGGTTGAATTAGGATTACTCAGAGGAGTACAGACAAGGGCCTATTTACAGGAACATGGGCAACTTACCAGTGGCCTCTCCACTGAAGAAACCATCTGTCCTGCACACTCCCATCCCTACCCCTCTATCTACTATTAACTACCTGTAAATCCCCAGAGAGGGGTTAGGTCTTGTGAACCCACCTCCCCAACTCCACCAGGAATGTCCATGCACCCAGTCCTGTGCAGCCAACCACAGATTTGAACACCCCTCCTATGGGAAGATGGGCTGTTCTTCCCATCCCCTTGAAAATGATTCTACCTCGGTGAGTAACCTCTAAAACAGGGATGGAGGCGGATACAGCATGGCAGGGTTTGCAAGACTAGGAACAGGGTAAGTAGCACTGTTCCTAGCTGGCCCTTTCTCTATTGGACTCGTGATTTAGAACTCAGCTCCAAGCCATGAGGAAGCCTAGTTACCATGAGGAAGGTCATATGCTATGGAGCACCAGCAGCAAGCAGTCCTAGTTGACAGCCAGTGTCAATCTCAGATGTGACTAAGACAATCCCCAGACGACCCGAGCAACAGCCTTCACTCCCCCCACTGCTGAGGGCTGGTGAGGCCAGATGAACTCTCCGCAGTAAGTTTTGCCTAAATTGCTGTTTGTGAGTAAAATAAATATTGTTGATATTTTTAGTCGCTGACTTTGGGGGTGTTTTGTTACACAGCAGTGGTTAACTAGAAGCAGCTGTTCTGGATGCTGGGTAGGCGTCACACACGCTGTTTATTCTTACGCTTTTCAAGAAGGCATGGTCTGAAAATCAAAATATTTGTGGATGGAATGTTCCCTCCTCCATCGCCCTCTCCATTTTCTTAGTGGCGTTTATCATGATTTGCCATTGTAGTCTTTATTTGCTCCTGTATTGATTTATTTGGTGTGTGTTTATTTTATTTCTTCCCCTCCCATTAGGACAGAAATCTCTTAGTACCCCGATCTTGTTTGTCTCCCTCACTGCTATATCCCTTTACCTATCCTAGCCTGGCATGTCATGAACACACTGTAAACATTTGTGGGATAATGAACAAGCAGATAAACACCATGAAAGTTGGACGTGTCCAATTTCATTACACAGAAACCACATTCAGAAGGCATGTGCCCAAGTTTTAAGAAAGAGAGAAAACAATACAATTTAGGTCTGCAAATGGAGGGGAAGATAAGGCCTTCTTGTTTATTTGTTGCATTTGTATATACATGTGTGGTGTGCACGGGTGTGCGTATGTTTGACTGTCTGTGCCTGTGGGTGAGTGCACATGTGTGTGCACGGATATGTATGCACATGTGTGTGGAGCTCTGTTTATGTTTGGTGTCTCTCTCGATCACTTTCCACCTTATATAATGAGACAAAGTCTCTCATCCAACCCAGAGTATACTTTCTGTTCGCCTAGCTAGCCGACTTGCCCTGGGGACGCTTATCTCTGCCTCCCCTTTGCTGGGATTACAGGTAGACCATTACACCCACCCAGCATTCATTCTGAAGATATCAGTTCCAATCCTGATGGTTATGGGGTAAGCGCTTTTGCCACTGAGCCATCTCTTCAGCCTATGCGCATTTTTCTTTTAATGAATTGGTCCTCAGCAGTCCATGCCCCTGTGTTCCACGTCCACTTTAGCTGGGCTCACAGCAAAGGGATCATCTTTGGATACCTACTCTGACAAGCACTGATGTACTTCCTCTCTTCAGATCCTCAATAGCTCCACAGGTAAGTACTCCCATTCCCCATCAAGGGAGCAGGACACAGGCTCACGTGGCTTTATGTGACTGTTCTTGCATGAAGCAAAGATATCCTCGTTCAAGTAGATTGAGAAAGCATGTAAAAGGCACAAAGAGACCATGCAGCTCGATCCAGTCAGCAAGTTCTAGGGCAGTGAGAGCCGCTGTTACACACACACACACACACACACACACACACACACACACACACACGAGTGCTTGCACTCCCCCATCCCCCAGCATCAAAAAGAACAGAAGTGTTCCCTCATTCCAAAATCTGGAAAGTTCAAGATCAAGGTTAGGAGGTTTAAAGCCTTGAGAAGAAGTCTCTACTCACTGTTTGTCTCCACATCTCAGAAGAGACATGGCAGTTCTGGGGACTCTTACAAAGGCTCCATTCACAAGGGCTCCATTGCGTGATCCTCCTGCCTCTGCCTCCTTCAGCAAACCCTGCAGGTCTGTGCCACCACAACTAGTAAAATCCGCTCTCACGACCCAATCGCTTCCTAAACAGTTCATCTTTTAATGTAGTCATATTTGTGATCGAGTTTCAACACATGAATTGTAGCAGAGACAGAAATTCAAACTGTAGTCTCCATTCCTTGCATGTGTGTGTGTGATATATGTTATATACAGATACATGTGCATGCGCACATGTGTGTGTGTGTGTGTGTGTGTGTATACATGAGGGCACCCATGTGGAGGACAGTGAATGACTTTTGGATGTTGATTCTCTCCTTCTACCATGTGTGTCCTCAGGATTGAACTCAAGTCGTCGGACTCGGTGGCAAGCACCTTTACCTGCTGAGTCATCTTACCTGCTCATCTAAAACCTCATATGGGGCGCATACTATTTGAGACAAGATAGAAAACCATGAAGACATGGGGAAGGGAAGGGGTGGTTTACCTGGGGATCTGCTTGAAGCCTCAACTGGTTGAGAATCAACAGTTCCAGCGACATTTGCTTAAGGCCTTTCTCCTTTCCCAACTATAGATCTAGAACTTTCTAGAAATCTCATTAGAAACTCCTTGAGTAGCCCTAGTGACTCCTGGTTTTATGATATCAGACTGATGTCTAATCAGCTACCTCTGGAGTCACCCTACTCTCTCACTTTCAAAAACAGAGAAAAGGCAAAAAACAAAAAACAAAAAACAAACAAAAAAAACCAAACAAACAAACAAAAAAAAACCCCACCTGGTGTTTCTCAGCAAGCCTTCTGAGATGTGACCTGATAGTCACCGCAATGTAGCTAATGGTAAGGCACGTAACTGTGACTCTCCCTGGAGGATCCTGTACCCACACTCGGATGTGCTTTATTCTTTCCTGTATGTCTTTCCTTCTCTTAACCCTGTGATTAAACCTCGTGTCTGGTTTGGTTGTGGTTGTTTGTTTTTTAACAAGCTGTGCCTCTCTCATTGAGAAACCGGCTCTGTGCACCTTTATTCCTATTTGAATAAACTATAATCCGGCATCATAATGGCTCCTTCCGCAATTCCTTCCTCCCCGGAAGCCAAGTGTCTAGTTTTACCTAAGGAGCTGCCCCTGAGGATTGAAGGAAGTCCTCCTGCTGCTGGGGGCTTCACCATGGAGCTGTGCTTCTGTCCATGAAGCCATTGAAATTCTACATGTGTACACTAAGGCCTAGACAACTGCAGGTACAAGCTCTAAGACAGTAAGCGGGAGAGAGGTAAGTGGTGTGGAGAACCTCGGGGGTGTTGAGTACCTGGCCATGCAGTCAGGCATGACAGTTGCATGCAGGCCTGGACAGACCCATGACCCTGTGGGTGGGCGCCCCCCCCCCATTAAAGCTTCCTCCATCACTACTTCTTCAACACGGGGTCTCTCTGCTCCCCAACTTTTGTCATCTTTCCCTTGAGCCCCAAAAGAGCACTTACGACTTAGAAGGACGCTCTCATGTAGTTTCCAGAAACTCTTTACCACCTCATCATCCCAGGCCCCAGGGGACAGCCTCATGTCTTTTTGGAGCACACAGCCTTCATCTCTGTGGTGGAAAATGCTGAGGTTGGAGCAGGGAGCTCACCAATAACACCAAATCAAGTTTAACTGGATACCCCTGACAGGGTAAAATGCTATTGTTGTAATATTGTCTCCAATAAAGGGTACTGTAGTATTTAAAAACTAGTATTGATTCTTCTGTGAACATCATAAATCCTCACGGGATTTGAGACCCTGACCCCAGAGGACATGGACGGATGCTCTTTACCCTTCCATTTCCCAGGCCACCCACAGGAGAAGGGCCCTGAGGTTCCACCAACATCAAAGAGAGATACTGGAATCCCCCAGCGACACAGAAGGGCTGAAAAAAAAACTGATGGAACTAAGGAATCGAAATACAAAGCGCGATCACCCCCTTACGTTTTATTAGGCCTTGTTCAGAATCAATATAAGCCCCGGGGCCCAGGCTGCTTCGCACTGGAAGGGAATACATACTTTCCCTCCTAAAAGGAAATCAGGCCCCTTAAGTAAAACAGATGTTAGCACTGAGCTCCCAGCCCCTCCGGCTTCCACTCTCCCAAGCTCACCCTCAACCGCACAGAAAAAGACGGGTGTCCCAGAGACCCAAGATTCAAGTCTAGTTGGAGAATTGTGGGTCTTGCAATGTCTCTTTCCTTATAGCCCACTGAAGTTTTTCTCTGTTTACCGGGAAGAGAGCAGGGGAGAGAGAGTGAGGGGCGGAGGCAGGCAGCCTGTTCGCAGAGGATTTGGAGATACAGTGGCGACGTGAATGGAGAAGATTTTCATTTCCTGTGTTATGCGGCACAAATAATATCAGTATGAAAAACCTGGCAGGGAGATGGGAGATAGCAGTTTTTACATTGATAAGTATTTGTTCATTTCCTAACAACAAAAAGAAATATAAATCTCTCCAGAAATTAAATAGCCTGGCTTGTTGAAGCACTTTTTTTGTGGGTCTGCTGCGTGCGGGGCTGGCTCCCTTTCTGGGCCCCCGCGCAGATAATCGAGGCAAGGCTATCATCCGGGATCACGCGGGCTGTGGGGGCCTGGCTCGCAGGGCCCAAGTCTCCTACTTTTTTTTTTTCCTGTCACTTATTTTCTCGGCGGGCCCGATTTGCATTTTAATGGAAGTAGTTTATAGACTTCTCTGCTGCCTCTGCGGAGCCACAAGTGGCATCATTAAGTGAGCTAAGCCGGATTAATGCCGATAGTAAAGTCAGATAATACAATAACAGCGGCCTCCATTCCATTTGCATTAGGTGAGGAACGCGGGGCTGCCTGGTGCCTAGCGATAATTTGTAAGCGCGATATGTTGTACTTGAGAGGATAAGATTAAATTTAGTGGGTTTAACTGTCATCCCGGTAAGTCAATTACTTCATCTTTTCAGCCTTTGAATTTCTTTTATAAATAAAATAAATGGAATATTGAGCTGCTCCCGCAGCCATTTCGAGCTCCCATGAAGAATTACACAGTCTGAGCCCCAAAAATAAATAAATAAAAAGGCTTCGGATTGAGCTCCATAAACAAAATATAAACTCCATTGAGGTGCCGACGTGGCGGCAGCCCCGAAATATTGTCCGTCTCTCATATCACAAGCATGACGGATTCCATTGTGACTTCAGTTTTTCCATAATAGGAAATATTTATGTCGTGCCCGGGTCTTTTCTGTCCCTACCCTCCCATTGTAGGAGGCAAACACAGGCAGACACAGCCATGGGCTTCTAACCCCTCCTTCCCTCCCCGTCTACTCTTGCCCCGTGCTAAATATTTAGCGATCTGAGGATAGAAAGGAAGAAGCCCCATGACCCAGGGGTTTGCATCCAATTTCCAGGGCGCCTCAGCTAAACGGGGACAGCTTCCTTCCGATCTTCCTCTTCCGGACCGTGGACTAGGGCCCTGGAGATGGATTTTCTGGTAGAGCGTTGAACTAGGGAGATGTTGATAGGTTCTTACAGAGAAGATGCTGGGAGAGGAGACGGGGCCTGAGGACAATAAAGAGAAAGGGGGAAGTGATAAGAGGTAGAAGGAAGAAAGGGGAGGAAGGAAGGAAGGAAGGGAGAGAGGGAGGGAGGGAGAGCGAGAAAGGGAAGAAAGAAAACAGAAAGAGAAGAACCCAGCAATCAAAGCCCTCTGGAAGGCACCAATCAGTAAAGGCCATCTTTAAGAGATGAAGATCATTGGCCTCCTAGTACACTGACAGACATGGTCACTAAAAACCACCATCAACAAAGGCAATTTGCAAGAGTGCATAAATAAGTGGGTAGATGGTAAGCAAGACAGGCAAAAGGCAGAATCTGTGCAGAGCCCCTATACACTGGGGACTAAAGAAATGTAGCCCACGTTGGCCTCCAATTTGATATGTAGCCAAGGATTAACCTTGGACTTCTGGTCCTCCTGCCTCTACCTCCAGAGGTATTGTTAAAACAAATGTCAATATTGTTTGCATTTAAAGCATTGTGTGTAGTCTATGCACACATATGTATTCAGGTGTGGGCACGCATGTGGAAGACAGAGGAGGATCTCAGATGTCTTCTCTCTCTCTTCACCTTATGTTGTGAGACAGGATTTCTCACTGAGCATGAAGCTCACCATCTTAGTCAGGCTCTCCGTCCAGTGAGCTCCCCGAGAACCTCTTGCCCTTCCCCAAAATGCTACGGTTGCAGACACATGTGGCCATGCCTGGCTTTCGCGTGCCTGCTGGGGCTTTGAACATGGGTCCTTTCACTTAACTAAGCCATTTGGCCAACTCAGTGTCTATTACATTCTAAAGCATCTTGCTGTGTAATTCATCACTTTTGTCAATGCTGATTCCTCAGAAGCTTTGTACAGAGGCCACAATCGGGAAGCCCAGGCTGGTAGGTAAGTAGAAGTCATAATGAGAAGCGTCTGTGTGTGCGCATGCACATGCATGTGTGTTTCTCTGACTTCATCCCAAAGCCAAAGATATAAATGACTTTTAGATTGTCCCTTGTTTTGTATTATCCACGCCTTTGCCCTTCACTAGTGCAGATAATCGAGAGCTCACTGTACTGTGATTAATTATATGTCCAGGGCTGAGAGCCAACAGTCACTGAGAGCGAAGGGTTTCAGGCGCTTTTAAAGGTGGAAGGATTCTGTTTGCTTGTTCAACGGTTTAGTTTTTTCTGGCCTTGGCCAAGTGTCCACTCTGTGCCAGGCTCTCTACCTTTTAGCTGCATCCTTCTGTGTAACCCTCTGAGCACAGCATGCCGGAACACCGAGGACTGTTAGTTAGTATTCCCATTTCAGAGTGGGGCAAACAGAGGTCAGAGAGGTGCATCATATTCCCAAGTTATAAAGACTCACAAACATCTAATAAAATAAGACCAATGATTTGACCAGTGACTTCCATGTATCATCTAAGAATCACAGATATTGAATGCATTCTTGCTTAATTTCCATAATACGGTCCCTTTAATGGCTTCAACACTGAACCTCAAATGCTTTGTAGGTTTTCCATTAAGTCACTGAATCTGTTGACAGACCAATAAAGCAAACTTTGATCGTTTGGACCTATGTTCAAGCACAGGCCTTGGATGTCAGGGCTGAGGATGTTGCTAGTGGGTGGGAGTGGCCACATGTCCCCTTTCAACCCTCTTGTTTTAAGGAATGTGTGTGTGTGTGTGTGTGTGTGTGTGTGTGTGTGTGTGTACAAGTGGATGACAGAGGTCAGACTTTGCTGTCTTCTCCATTGTTTCTCTGCCTTTTTTTTTTTTTTTTAAATTTTAAGACAGGGTTCTTCGCTAATCCAGAAGCTCACACATTGGCCTGATTGGCTACACTGGCTGCTCCAGCAAGCCCCAGAGATTGTCCTGTGTCTGTGCGGTGCTGGGATTAGCTCCCCATGCCTGGCTTTTCACGTGGGTGATGAGGATCTGAGTGCAGAACTTCATGCTTGTGAAGAAACCCCACTTCACTGGCTGAGCTGTCTCCATGGCCCACATGTCCCCTTTGTTTGAAGTAGTTCCCCTCAGTAAAGGGGAGCAGAGGCACCAGCCACGGTGGAATATGTGCAAAGGAGCCCAACACACCCAGCCCAAGTCCAAAAGATTAGCACTGTTATTTTCTTGGCACAGAATAACATGAGGCCCCAGGAAATAAAGAGTACACGAAGTCATCTGTGCTGCATGGACTTCAGAGTTCATGATCCTCCCAGCTTCCTGTGAGCCCAGCTTCTACACCACAGATATGCAGAGGTATTCCTACAACGCCATTGAACTCCATCAATGATATGTCCCAAAGCTGGGCAAAGAGGTTCTAGGGTATTATCTCTAAGAATAATGATTCATTTCAGGTTTTCTTCTGTCCATTATTCTCTGTCTAAGTTAAAACAAACAAGTGAGCTTTTGTGTTACTTGTTTGAGGCCTAACTATTGCTCACTTTTTATTTCTAATGCTACCATTTCATGTTCTCCTGTCTCTAAATATTATTCCTATTTCTATATTATTTCTAGGTGTGGTTTAAAAGACATTGCACTGCTGTTTTTGTTTTCTTTTTCAAATAATACACATCAAGTTTCTTCTTAGAAGTTTTTCCTTAAGTGACCTTTAATTACCTCTTTCTGTATCTCAATGTGGTGGTCACAAGTTTTTACACACACACACACACACACACACACACACACACACACATGCATGCGCACACATATACACACACCTATGCTATTTCTATTACTTTTCAATTATATTTTTATTTACTTATTGGAGTGTGATGTGTGTGGGTGTGCAAATGCCATGTGTGGAGGTCAGAGGACAATTTGTGGCCATCCGTTCCTTCCTTCTCTCATTTGAGTTCACCCCAAACAAACACAGACCATCAAGTTTGACAGCAATGTCTTTACCCACTAGCCAGACCTACTTTTATATTACATTTTTGTTTAATTATCATTGTGAGTATGTGCTCGAGGTGTGTGTGAGTGAAGGAGAATGTGTGATATGGTGTTTGTGTAGCGGTCCAAGGACACCTTCTGGGAATCTGACCTCACCTTCCACCATGAGTTTGGAGGCTCAAACTTGGGTCATCAGATTTGCTTGTCACGTATTTTTACCCATTAAGCTCTCTCGGTAGACCTTATTATTATTACTACTTAAATCTTGTTTCCTGGTAACAAATGTGAAAAATCTGGTCACTGTATACCCCCCTGTAAAGTCCCTCTTGAATTTTTGGGAAATCACTTTACTAATTTTTTTTGTACACACACATACACACACACATACACACACACACACACACACACACACACACACACACACACACACATACACAAAATGTGCCAAACCAAAACAGACTTAAGTGAAATCCATCATTTCGGAGCTCAGTTCATGAGCAGTTTGCCCCTAGTTACCTTATTACTCCACTTAGTCTCAGAAATCCCTCTAAAGAGCTGGCATTTACATTTTTCATCTTCATCCTTAGGAACACTCTTCTAATAATATTTCCCAGTGCCAACACTATTTCAAGGTTTGATTCTGTGATAGGTGGAAGTGTTCATCAGCATCCCAAGCCTGCATGTTCTCACAGATATCGGTGTCCCATTTTCTCTAAAATTAGCAATGTCATGCAAGCTTTCAGATGCTGTAATTACAACAGCAACAGACCAGAAAAGCTCCCAACACCCACCCGGTCTCCTGTGGCCCTGCGATCAGCCATCTGCAAACTCAAGTCTTCCTTTTTTTAATTTGTGTATGTATGTGTGTGTTGTGTGTCTGTGCATGTTTACACATATATAGGTGCTCATGTGTGTTCATGTGGAGTCCACAGACTAAGGTCAGGTGCCTTCCGTGATCGTTCTCTGCCTTGTACATTAAGGCACAGTCTCTCACTTTGAATCCAAAGCCTACAGATTTAGCTAATCTAACTGGCCACTTTGCCGTGGGGTTCCT
Source organism: Peromyscus attwateri (assembly GCA_902168425.1). Classification (NCBI taxonomy): domain Eukaryota; kingdom Metazoa; phylum Chordata; class Mammalia; order Rodentia; family Cricetidae; genus Peromyscus; species Peromyscus attwateri. Next base: position 17,946 of record CABHPP010148776.1, on the reverse strand, counting down.
GTTTCCACCTCCTGTGTGCTAGGATGGGGGGGGAGCAGGAGGGGGGGGGGGGGCTGCCACACCCACGCAGTACTTAGGGAAACTCTGGGGATCTGAACTCCAGTCCTCATGCTTGCCCAGCAAGAACTTCATCCACCAAGCCACTGCTCCAGCACCCCCCCCTTTTCCCTGTTCACCTCTGCCTCTCACAGTTATTGTCTTCTGTTTGAGTCTCCTAGTTCCCCACTCTACTCCCAGTTAGGCCCCCTTAATATCTTATTCCCATCTCCTACTGTAAACCAACACTGACTTCTCACCTTCTCTTTGAGGAACCAGGTCACAAAGCTCTGAGTCCATAGATACACCAGCCCCGAGAAGGCCAGCCCAAGTCTTATAGGAGACAAGAGAACAGTCGAGAAATATCTTTCCCCCAGATACCTGCCCAGTTTCTCCTGCTTAGAACTTTGGCCCATTTGCCAGCTCCTTGGGTTTAAGCCATGTGGTTGAGGTTCTTGCCTCTCTGTCTCAGAGCTTTAGCAAATATACAGCCGCCTTTCTCACTGAATACCCCTCTCTGATGTCTACCTCTTCCTGGTAGGAAATAATTTCCCAGTGAAGATGAAGGCCCTTTTATCCTTCCTCAATCCTAGCCCCTGAGAATCCTTTGATGAGGGTTATACCCCAGGATGGCTTAGCTCTGTGTAGCCTTGGACATCTATCTTAGTTTTGGTTTAGGGGTTTTAAAAAAGATTGAATTTTTATTTTAACTATGTGTAGGGGTGTGCAGGCTTGTACATGTGACTGTATTGCCTAATAAGCCTGGTGAGGGAGTAAGATCTGGAGCTGGAGTCACAGGTGGTTGGGAGCCACCTTCGATCTGGGTGCTGGAAATTAAACTCAGGTCTTTAGCAAGAGCAACAAGCACTATTAACTGTGGAGCCATCTCTTCAGCCCCTTCTTTTTGTTTTTTTGAGACAGGATATCTATCATTTTAGCCCAGGCTGGCCTGGAACTCACTATGTAACATATCTCAGCCTCCAAAGTGCTATGTACATGCACACATATCTGGACTTCCTTTTGGGTTTCCCCATGAGAATTAAGCAGAAGCCAGGCGGCAGTGGTACACACCTTTAATCCCAGCACTCAGAAGGCAGAGAGGCAGATGAATCTCCATGAATTCAGGGCCAGCTTGGTCTACAAAGCAAGCTCCAGTACAGCCAGAGCTGTTACATAGAGAAAGCTTGTCTCACAAACAAACAAACAAACAAACAAACAAACAAACAAGAATTAAACAGAAACTACTTATTGCATCTTGCTCCAAAGTGTCCCCAGACTCTCTGTGTCCCCTAAGATATCACAGGCACTCAATAAAGATTTGTTGAATGAGTTAACAAACTAAGCCACGGTCCTTTTATGACCTGAAAGATCATATGTAGTGAATAAATATTGAATGAAATACATAAATGTAACTGAGGACAATACCTACCCCCAGGGAGGGGGGAGGGTTGAAAGGATAGTTATTAAGGATTAAATGAAATTATTTGCTTAAAACAAAGTTGTTCACACCTCCCCAAAATGAAGATTGCCTTCTAAAATGTGTGTAACAGAGTGATAAGCTGAATATCTTAGTCCATTTTCCTTACTCTATTTGAAGGCCATAGACTTGGTATTTTATAGGGAGAAGTTTACTTGGCTCATTGTTCTGGAGACTGGGAAGTCCAAGATAATAGGGTTGTCCTTTGAGGAGACCCTTTAACTTGCGTTAGAACATCATGGAGGAAGCACAAAGTAAAGTCAAGAAAACCCGCTTTCACAGCATAACTACCCCTTCTATAACACACAATCCAGTTTGTGTAGGTGTTTAATCTCAGTGGAAACATCCCCTCATGGAGTGGGGCCATGGAGACGCATAAGATGGAGAGGAGGAGACACATCAGCCTCTAAAAACTCAGGCCATCACAAGTTACACAAGGCTCCTCCCCATGGTTATATATAAAAAGCAATGGTTGTTGGGGACAATAGACTACCCAATGGAGAGCTACCTGAAAGTTGTGCAAGGCCCTTGAGGGATGAAGTTTGTGGAAACTGTCCCCTAGGCCATTAAAGCTCTTCTTCACCCATGCTCCTCTAAGTAATACTCACTGGTTCACCAAGCTAGACATGTGTGGATCACATGGTTTGTCACCAGTGCCTGATACTTGTTGGCATCTCTGCAGGGAAGGTCACATGATGAATCTGTACATGCACATCGCCTTCGTTGTTCACCGTGCGAAGTTCCTGCCTCTCAACACTGCTGGGTTGAGGATGGTTCTAGTTTCATTCTGTGCTGTTATAAAACACCCCCACCTTCCCCCCAAAAATGGGGGAGGAAAGGATTTATTTGGCTTATAATTCGAGGTCACAATCCACCATCAAGAAAAGTCAGGGTAGGAATGCAAGGCAGAAACCTGGAGACAAGAACCAAGGAGGAGCACGGCTTGCTGGCTTGTGCCCTGGTTCGCTCACAGACTCACGCGTAGCTGCTGGCTTTCTCACATAGCCCAAGAGCACCTGCCTAGGGATGCTGCTGCCAGCAGTGCAGAGATAGGCCCTCCTGCCCTAACAATCAAGACAACCCCACCGGCACGGCCACAGGCCAATCTGATCTAGACAATTCCTCAATTAGGGCCTTCCCCTCAGATGACTCTGGGCTGTGTCCAGTTGACAATGAAGCCGAAGTAAGACAAGGACCAAGTTCCCAAGAGATGGAATTTGGGAGATACATATTATATTATATACCATGGCATTGAGGGAGAGAAGACTTTGATCTCCCTATGTCTCCCTAGCAAAAGAATAAAATTTTAACTGATATATATTTTTATGTCACACAGTGTTTGATAGTAGTCATAGCCTGTCAATAAAGTTCATTTATGTTTTCTTCCATTACATTAAAAAAAAAGACAGAAGAAAATATTGTCCAAACACTGAGTAATTAAAAAAGATCCATCCAGTGGTTTTAAATGTCCACACATTATTTTATGCCCCTTCCCTCAAGGGTATGGCCTAATTCTCTTCCCCTTGGGCAGTCTGTACTTTGTTTTAATAAGTGAAATGGAGGTTATGGTTTTCAACCCTCGTGGCCAGGTCATCAAAGGCTCAGTAGCTTATAGTAGCTTTCATTCACTCTCAGGAGGCCACAGCTGTGTTCTAGAGAAACACCACCTGATGAGAAACCTGAACTTCCAGGCAACTTTTCACTTGGAAGTGGTTCCCTCTGGTTCAGGAAGGTCTTCTCATGCCTGCACCCCTGGCCAACATTTGGTCTGCCTTCTCAGGAAGGGCCAGGAGCCATAGTCACTCAGCTACAGTGCTCATGAACTTGACCTTCAGACCCTATAGATCCATCAGTGTTTGTTCTAAGCTGGTACATTTTGGAATATGATGTAGAGCCTTCAACTAGACAAAGAGTACAACCCCGTGAAACCTCTTGCCAGAAGGCCTGTCCAGCACCTCTGGGCTCCTAACGCCTTTGCGTCCTCTGACAGGTCCAGTCTTGGACTGCTGAGGTCGGGTCCTGGGCAGCGAAGCACCCCCACCCCCTCCTCCTGCAGTGGCCCTCTGGTTCGGGTTTCTCGTATTATTTGTAACCTCACTTTTCTTTGCTTCAGTGGCTTTCATAACTCTCGCTCTGTGTTTTCATCATGGTAAGTCCTCGCAGAGATGAAAACACCCTCAGGTCGGACGGGAGCCTGGCCTTTCCCTTGTTCACTGGCACTGTGTTCTAAGACACGAGCCGTGGCCGGACGGTGGGCAGACTAGCTTTGTTCTCCATTGACTCACTTTCCTTCTTCGCGCCTTACTTTCATTTTTGTTTACTTCATAGATGGTTATAGAAATTTTAACTGTTTTATGGAAGTGAAATTGACATAGTGAAATTGACATAGAAAAAGCAATTGTCACATATATAACATATAAGACATATACACTTGTCATGTATAGTAACATATATGATAATGAATATATACAATTTGATGTATTTGGAGATAAATATATACCCATTTATGGTGTACGAAACTGCCATCATTATCAATGCTGTGAACTTCTTTACCTCCTCCAAAAGGCTCCTCCTACCTGGAAGAGTTCTGTTGAATTGAGAGGATTAACAGTATGTATTTAGTTTCTCTCCCATCCAATAAAAACAACAAAAATATGGAAAGGTACCAGGGACCTGGAAAGATGGCTCAGTACATAAACCTGCTTGTCATGGAGCCTGACAACCGGACTATGATCCCAAGAACCCATGTGGTAGAAGGAGAAAACTCACTCCTGCAAGCTTTACTCTCAAACACCCACACATGTGCTATGTCGCACATACAACTCTTCCCCAATCTCATACACACACACACACACACACACACACACACACACACACACACACACGTAAACATAATTAAAAATTTGAAAAGTGGGGCTGGAGAGATGGCTCAGCAGTCAGGAGCACTCGCTGCTCTTCCAGAGGACCCATTTGGTTCCCAGAGCACACATGGTGGCTTACAGCCATCTGTAACTCCAGTCCCCAAGGACCTGACACTCCTCTGGCCTCTGAGGGCAACAAGCACACACATACCAAGCACACATACACCAAGCACACACATGGCGCACAGACATATGTGTAGGTGAAACATTCATGCACATAGAAAAATAAAGATAACAGACCCCAGTGACAACAGTAACGGGAAAGGGTCAGTCAGGCAGAAGAAGGAGGGCTGGTGGAGCAGAGGCAGCCCGGCCAGAGTACCTGCAGAGGAAGAGCTGACTAAAGGCAGCCTTCATTCTCCCTAATCACCGTGAGAACACCCAGGGACTTGGAACATCAAACTTCACACAGGCTTGAAGTATGTACTAAGGCTCTCCAGAGAAACAGAACCAAGAGGATAACTGAGCAGATGGTGTATGGATAGATGCTAGGTAGAAGACAGACAGACAGACAGACAGACAGATATATGATAGATAGATAATAGGTAGATAGGTAAAAGATAGAAAGACAGATGATTGATAGATGATAGATAGATGATAGATAGATATAGATGGTAGACGATAGATTTATAGATAGTAGATGACAGATAGATGGTAAATAGCAGATAAATAGGTGCTATATAATAGAAGATAGGTGATAGATAGATAATAGATAGTAGATGGATGGATAGATAGATAATAGATAGATAGATAGATAGATAGAGATAGATAGATAGATAGCAAAGAAATAGGTGATATATAATAAGAGGAGAGCGCAAATGATAGCTAATAGGTAGAGGAGTGGGACAGCTGAGGGAATTCTCTGTGGGAATCGGCTCACACATACAGAGCATGGGAAGTCCTGCAGGACACAGAATAGAAGCAACAGTATACAAGACAGGACAAGATTGTGTCCCAACTACAGCACTAAGTGCAAATCTGTCCCTCCTCTACCTTTGTTTACTCGGTCCCTCAACAGACCCGACGTCTATTCTGAGCCACACCTAAGAACTTACTCAGAGAGAAGGAAGTGGAATGACTAGGTCTTCAAGGAGCAAGTGGAATTGACACATGGTATAGAAAACAGGTGTTTGAGAATGCTACTGGAAGACTAACGGGAAAAAATGGCACAGCACACCAAGGAAATGAGATCATGAGTCAGTGTTGATTCCACTAAAATTAAAACTCTTGATAAAGTTGAAGAGTGCGGTGGTACATGCCTTTAACTGAAGAACTTTGGGAGACAGAGGCAGGCAGATCTCTGTGAGCTCCAGGCCAGCCAGGGCTATATAGTAAAACCCTGTCTAAAATAAATATATCAACAAATCAACATTAAAGTTTGAAAAAGGAAATGAAATATCCACTGTTCTTGCTTTGGATAAGTGGCTGCATCCTTGCGTGGTTCCAAGGGTTGACCTAACTGGGTGGCAAGGGAGTGAAGAAATGAGACGTGTGCACACAGACAAGCTGGCCTCAGGAGAAGCTGCAGCACCCCAGAGGCTCAGAATAAACATTATATATAGTTGACCAGGGAGGCAGGACCAGTGCGGACAGCTGAACAAGGAGGTGGGGCTACAGGATCTCAGCACATTTATTATATACTGTTGACTAGGAAGGCAGCATTATTCCATACACCTGAACAAGGAGGTGGGGTCATTACCTACAGATAAACAAGGAGGCAGGACTATTATACACACCTGAACAAGCAGACAGGTTGAGCTAATCTCATTAGGGGCAGGATCTGTAGTGGAACTGTCTTCAGGCTGTGTACATCTGGGGGAGAAAGCTACAGTGCACATTTTCTGTACACACTGTCAACATCCACACTCTGACCCAAGGACGTTTGTTCCATCCCCCTGAGCCTCACCCAGGGGAGGCTCTGCTTCTTCCACGGGGTTGAGGCATTTGTCCTTGACATGGTGGTACCCATGTCAACAGCACACGTTCACTAAGGACATCCACTTGTTCCTTGCCACAAGTGATAACAATGCAAACGATAACCATTGGCTTAACCCACAGTTACGTCGAGAGTACTGAGCTAATCAACGACACGTGTGAGAGGGGGTACTGCACCATGTGAAAAGTTAGAGGTTGGTGGACACTGTTCAAAACGGATACATCGAGGCTGGGGAGATGGCCCAGCGGTTAAAGCATTTGTCACATGATCACAAGAGAATGCCTTTGTAATTGCAGGGCTTCTGTGGCAAGAGAGGGAGTGGAGACAGGAGAATGCCCAGGAGCTTGCAGGACAGCTAGCTTGACATATACAATAGCAAACAGCAAAGGATCCTGTCTCAAGAAAGGTGGAAGGCAAAGACTCACAGCTGAGACTGTCCTCTGACATCCAGGCGCGTGTGCCCCCCGCCGGGTGTGGCCACTTTCACATACACAAATGTGCCCACACATATATCACACACACACACACACACACACACACACACACACACACACACACACACAAACAGTTTCCAGGAAAAATTAATGAAGATTCCAGAAGTAGTAGCTGAAAGATGTCCATTGAAGTTAGCACTACTGAAGTCTTGTTCTGTTTCTTAGCATGTGAGATGGTGAGTCTTAATTGTGAACTGAGGTTTGTAATAACCATGGGAACAAATCTCTGGGCATGTTATGGAGATCCTACTTTTGGTTAATTGAGGAGGGGAGACCCACCCTAAATATGGGCAGCAGCACCCTGTGGGCTGAGCTCCTGTATTGAATGAAGAGGAGAAAGCAAACTGAGCGTCAGCATTCCTCTCCCTGATTCCTGACTGTGGATGCCACGGGACCAGCTATTTCACGCTCCCGCCGCCCTGCCTTCCGCACCATGATGGATTGTGCCCTCACACTGTGAGGCAAGTTGAAAACTTCCTTCCTTAAACCGTTTTTGTCAGAGCAATGAGAAAAGTAACTCCGACAACATATATAATTATTCATTTAACAAAAATACTCTGATGAACAATTTATCTAAAAATCCAAATTTCTGGTTTCTTTTGAAAAGAAGGAAATTTTACTGCAGGATCTGCGTCCTAGAAGGGAACAATCTGAGAGCTGAACGTGGGCACAGAGCCTTCAGATTGCCTTAATCTCCACCATTCCCATGCCAGCCAATTTGCTGTTCAGACACTTAATGGTCTAATTTGGAGCCTGTTGTGTGTAGAGCGTGAGGACACATCTGGAAAATTACTCAAGACTGAAGAAGAGGAGCTAGAGACCCGGCCCAATGGACTCAGGTCCCGGCTCCTACATCTGACTGCTCACAACAGCCTGTAACTTCAGGTCCAGGTATCTGACACTCCTTTGGCCTCTGCAGGCACTACACTCACATGTATGAGCGCACACACACACACACACACACACACACACACACACGGATGATGGGAGTGAGTAATAAGAGTCATTGTCAGGCAAAGCAACTAACATTAGTCTGGAATGAAACTCTAGGTGGGCAATGTTTCTGAAGTTGTCCCCAATGACTAAGGGAGGTGGATGATGACCCTTGAGAGAATGCTTAGCATTTGCTCTCATTGTCTGCCGCCTCTTTCTGCAAGTCACAGTGATATGCTCAGTGGCCACACTAACCAATGGTTAGCTTATCAAGATACTCCTAGTCTACTAGGGTTAAGATCTGAGTTCATTCTCCAGCTCCCATGTTTGAAAAAACTGAGTGTAGTGATAGGGAGCAAGGTAGCATTTGCAGATCATTCTTGTGCTAGAGGGGCAGAGACAGCTAGATCCCTAGATAGGTCAACCAGTCCAGCCTACTTGATGAGCTCAAGACTAAGGAGAAATCCTGTCTAGGTAAAAGGTTGGAGCTAGAGAGATGACCCAGCAGTTAAGAGGGCATACTCCCCTTGCAGAGGACCCGAGTTCAGTTCCCAGCACTCATATCCAGCTGTAACTCCAGCTCGAGGGGATCTGACACCCTCTTCTGGATTCCCAAGACAGTTGCATTTATACATGAATGTGAATGAGTGGGTACACACATGTGTGCATGTGTGCGTGCGCGCGCGTGCACACACACACACACACACACACACACACACACACAAAATGTTGCTATGGAAAAGCAGCCCAGGCTTTTTTCCCCCACAAATGACTAGCTTCTAGCTTCTACTTTTATTTAATCTTCATTTATAGAGCACATCTCTCTTCACTAAGGTAGAAGCCAAGTATCTGAATTCCTTCCAAGACATTGGAGGCATGTAAGGCATCCCCTAGGTTGGGAGTTACTTAGAATGGGCAGACCTGGATTGGCAGCACTGGGGGGACTTGTGGGCCAGATGTTTTGGGAGGTCCCTGGTGAAGAGCGCATCGCGAGATCTCTGGGGCCAGGGTCTGCTTAAATTATCCTCTTTTCCCAGAGTGACTCGGAGTCATCGTTTTCTGTTCTTGGCTGAAGCACAAACCTTTCATTTAGACCTGATGGACTGTGTGAAAACAGGAGTACACAGGCCATTCATTCCCAGCTCTGTCAGCCAGGAGAACAGCATGCCTCACAGAGGCCATTCAGAGGGAAGCCATGTGTTCAGCTCACCAAATAATACCAGATCTTCAGTCTCGGCACTTCCTTAGTAGTTTTCCTCCTTCAAAGCTAGCGGTTGTATTTCTCTATCCTTGGACATAATGAAGTCCTCATAGGTGGATATGGCTGTATGATACCCAGACATAAAATCTAATTATCCACAGAATCCCTCACTTTGCTATTACAGAAGGAGAGGGGCCCTCCAAGCTGCCAACACAATTGTAGACTTCAGCAGTATTTGGAGCACTGGTAGCACACCACTGTGTTCTGTACACTTAGAATGCTAAGTACTTTTACAGAAGTTTTTGGGGAAGGCATTGCTCAGAAGATCTTGCAATACATATTCTTTCCAGATGTGAGGGTGAGCTGGCTCCAACATCTGCCACCCAATACATATTTGTAATACTTTATGGCACTTTCTGTTTACAAGGCTGGACTTCCCTGGATGGACAGCCCCTCATGGGCCGAGACTGTCTCAGGCCGAACAGATGGAAAGCAAGCCAAAGCCTGTAGAATAAATGGGCCATGCTCACTAATTGATTTATTAAGTGTGGCAAGGGTCAGGGTTCCTGGAGAAAAATACTCAATGTGCATTCCTACCTAGGGAATCCTGGGATTTGGGGGTAGGACTCTGAGGTCATCCTCCATTAGCTCACCCTTGGCCTTCTGGGAGAGATGATGAGAATTTGGAGACACTCCATTTGGATTCGAAGACTTTGGAGAGTTGGTTGACAGTGGAAAGAAACAATGGGAGAGAAGAAAGGACCGAGTGCCAGCTGAATGAACACCAGGCCCTGCACGCGACAATGCTGTCATTGTAAGATCTGTATGACTACTTCTGTTGACGCGGAAAAAAGCAAGGCTGACAGAAGAACTTCTCCAGGGAAAGGGGGGACAGAAGTGACCGTGCACACCGGCTCTTCTGGCCAGTGGCAAACTCTCTCTCTCTCTCTCTCTCTCTCTCTCTCTCTCTCTCTCTCTCTCTCTCTGTGTGTGTGTGTGTGTGTGTGTGTGTGTGTGTGTATGTGTGTGGTGGATGGACACATAGACACCACAGCACACAAGAGGAAATCAGAGAACCAACTCCCCTCCCATGCGCTTTGACACAGCTTGCTGCCCATCACTGCATATTCTAGACGAGCAGGCCTACCAGCTTCCAAGGGTTCTCTTGTGTCCTTCCCATCCCTGCAAAGGGGCACTTGGATTGCGGATGCATGCTACTTCACTCAGCTTAACAAGTGTGCTGGGGATACGAACCGAGGTCCTGGTGCTTTTGCAGTAACCTCCTGACTCACTGGGTCATTTCCCAATCCGTTCTTTTTGTGAATGATGTTGACAGTTGAATCACAGACAAGGATCGCACTGTATCGAAAGACAAGGAAAGACCGAGGCTGATGCTAACTAGAAAAGCCATATGTATGACACACTTAGAGATGGGGGATAAGATAAGAAAGACTTTGATTTCCAGAAAGACATGGTTGAGGCATCATAAGTCAAAAGCAATTAGGAGGGCTGGGGAGGTGGTCCAGTGGGTAAAGTACTTGCTTCACAATTCTGAGGACCTGAGTTTAGGTTCCCAGGATGTAAAGGCAGGTGTGATAGTTCATGTTTCTAATTCCAGTGTGCCTATGAGATGTGAACACAAGAGATTTGCATTGAAGCTCACAGGCTGGCTGGTCTGGTGTTTGCAACAGAGAACAAGACCTTGTTTCAAAAAGTAGAAGGTGAGGTACAACATCTGATGTTGTCCTGTGACCCCCCACATGAGTTCAGACACACACTTCACACATGTATACACACTACACATACACACACCACACACACACACACACACACACACACACACACACATGCATACCACTCACATACCGCATAACACACATACACACACACATGCACACGCACACACACACATGCACACAAACACACACATTTGCATATAACCACACATCACAGCATTATCAAATATGTTTTCTCTTTTCTAGAATGCTGCTCCTTTAGCCTGAGAAAAGATCTGAGCCTCCATAGGGGAGTAAATAGATTTTTGGGGGGAGGGGCTGTCTTAAGCTCATCCTGATTTTAGCTAGAACACATATTTTCTCCTATTCATATTCAGAAATATTCCCAAAGATTCTCCAGGGAAATACCCAAGAACCTTCCCAAAACCCCCAAATTTGTGACTGGAAACTTTATCTAAGCTGCTGGCTTTTTCTTGAATCACATTTCCTGAAGCCGCAGACTTCCTCTTCCACCAAACATTTATGACTTTATTGCTTAAACTCAAACTGTACGTGGTCATTCCTGGTGAAAATGCTAAGCTGCTTTTTGTCTCCACCAGTGGAGTATTAAGTCTTATTGCAACATCAGTTACTCATCAGCTCTGTAAATCAGACTGTAGTGTAAGTCTATAGTTTAAGATAGTTACAAATCCTTCCATGCCACAGACCAGCCAGGCCATCCCCTTCCCCAGCTAGGAGTCACAAAAGGTCTTGTTAACTGTGACACTTTCCAAAGGTCTAAGTCATCAGAGGCAAACTGATGGACCAAACCATCATGTGACATTTCCTGGGAGGCTATGAACAAATATCTATCCACCACAAGATAAGGCAAACCAACAGCAGGTCAAAGAAATGACTACACCCAGCTATAGCTTGGTGAACCAGTCAGTTTATTGGGATTGCTCACAGGAGCATGGATTGAGAACTCATTAAAGTCACATCTGTAGAGCCCTCTTCCTGACTTGCAGACGGCTCCACAGGTCAGAGTTTCTTCTCTCCAATAGTCCTTTGCTACCTATATAAGCATGAGGAAGGAGGGGCATTTTTGAATCTTGTACATTTCAGGGACTTCCTGAGACTTATGAGTTGTTTGCTTCCCAAGCTTCAATGACCCTCCTTTCAAGGTGCAATGTTTCCATTTTGATAGGACATTACTATACAGCACATGGTCTAAGTCCATCCCACTGGCACATTTCACTTGGTCAGTGCCATATTTAGAAACACTGCCTGACTGCCAATGCTTGAAATGTTTCCCAAAATATGAATATATATATGAATTTTTAGCATCTCTCAAACACTTGGACTGTAGATCTAACCAGCTATAAAAATGAGGTAGCCACTGCATGTCTGAGTCAGTCACACCTCTGTGATCCATGGTCCTCACCAGTCTTCATTATCTTACAGCCCATCTGTGTCTGTCCTCTTCTTGACCCTCCTAACACTGAAGACCTTTAAGATGTTTACCCTTGATCCATGTATAGTTTATCTTGCATTTTACCAGGTGTGGTTTCCACCTCCACCTTGCAATCTCAGATCAGTCTTGGGCTGCTCTCTTCTCTTATGTGTGTGTGCACACATGCACACCCACATGCATGCACACACAGTGAATGCATAGGCCAAAGATCACCACCAGGCATCCTCCTCTATTGTTACTTTTTAAAGACAGGGTCCCTCACTGACCTCATCAATTCACCTAGGCTGTCTGGACAGCAAGCCCCACGGATCCTCCTATATCCAACTCCCCAGCACCAGGATTACAGAATGCATCCTCACACCCAGATTTTCATAGGGCTTCTCAGGTCTGTATCAACTCAGGTCCTCACACTTGTGCTGCAGGCACATTACAGGCTGGGCCATCTCCCCTGCTCCCGCATTGTATTTCTGACCTGAGATTTTTCCATACAGAATAGACCCATGACCTTCAACTCTATTGCAGGCTGAGATGCACCTGTCCTTGTATCTGTCTCCTTCCACGGGATGCAGATATGCCTGAGGAAAGGGTCTCTCCATTCCCAGCACACAGGTGGGGTGGACAGACTGAGCAGATAAAAGTGTAAGATGCTCAAGCACATTTTCATTTCAGAGGCAGCAGACCACGTTTAACCGTAAGTATAGCCCCATGCAACCCTTAAAAATGTTTGCACCCACACGATATTAAAAAGTAATGCCTTGGTTGTTACTATGTGGACAATTTAAATGTGAGTCTAAATTTAAAGTATGAGAGATATACTTAAAAATTGTTCACTGATGGTCTGAAACTTGGGGTTGTTATCTACAACCATGACCTAGAACACTGTCTGGAACTTTACACGCCTTCATAACAGTTTGTGAAATACGTGAATATAGAAATATGTGAATAATCAACAGCTCAGTGGCTTCAATCAGTTGTGGTAAGTGGCTGGGTTTCGTAATCTCAGCAATAAAGGAAGGGAGTGAGAGAGGGAATGGGAGGGGAGAAGAGGATGGTAGAGGAGGGGAGAAAGGAGAGGAGAGAGGAAGAGTCTCTAGGCATTTAGGCCAAAGATGATGCCCTAATTAGAATTTATTTAGTTACCAGGGGTCATCCTTGGAAAAACCATTTTGCTTGTGTTTATGTTTCTGTCTTCACATCAAAGCACTGGGTAAAACAAGGTCTGACGCCCTGATCTGAGACTGCCAGGATTGTTGAGGTTAGAGTGGGGAGTTCAGGTTAGAACAAGGCACTGTAACTCCGCATTTGGAATCATGACATTTCATCCTGCCTCTCATCAGCTCCTCAGAGGCCGGGAGAACACGGCCGGTAGGCCTCCGTTTATTTATGGAGAAACTGAGAGGCTAAATGATTTATTCAAGATTGCACAGCTTGGAACTGATAAAGGAGCACTTTGAACCGAGATTTTCTAGCTTCAAGGCCAAGTGCCTTCCACTGGATCACATTACCTCCATAAATATGAATCACAACTCCATTCGCTAAGCAGAGCCCCTTCCTTAAGCCAGAGAGGATTCACATATGTAAACAGAGGTTCAGTCCACACGCCTGCCCAGTACCCACCCTTCCTGGCTATGGATGTCGGCCAACTCTGGCTCCTGCTCTGAAAGATCTAGGATAAAGAGGGCATCCCTTTAAATATTTTGTTCAATGTAAAAGACAATCAATTTTACATTCAGTCAATTTCAAATGCGCTTATTTCAAGGAGCTGGCTCCACAGCAGACCAAAAAACTGTAGACAGTCTAAATTTGGGCTTTAAAATCTGTTTCCAAGTATTAATTTTGAGTGGAAACAATTTTGGTTGAATTCAGGGATTATAAATATTCCCCAAGAGTTTTGGGGCTCTTGGCCGCTGTCTCCAAGTCTCACTCTGGTTTCAACCTAGGGGGCTGTTAGGTTAGAACTAGACAGCCTTGGCATGTAGCTGCTCTGAGCGCCTATAACCATCTTTAAAACATGATCTAGAAATGTTGATGTTATAAATGGCCATTTTTTTCCAAAATAAGGTTTGCCGAGTTGAAAGTGGACTCAGATGCCAAAAAGTCTTCGGAGGAAGATTTCCATTCAGGGAGATCCTGTTACCTAGCTCCTAGAGAAGTATGAAGAAATACCTTGGGGCAGCAATCCACACACTCTTGGATCTAAAACAATGGACTCCATGGGGACACGGGATTTGTAACTCTTTGGATGAACTAACTTTACCCACCCATGCAGGAGCCATGGATAATTTTAGACAGACAGGCAACTGAAGAAAGCCCTGAGATATTAAGGGCCCCCAGTGTCCCTTACAGTGGAGCAGTGCATCACTTGGAACAAAGAACAGAAGGGATGCCATGTGTACAGACTCTGGTGGGTCATATACTAAGGGGGGGTTATTTAAAGAGGAATAAAGGTGGATTCTTAAGTCAGTTCTGACTTCTAAGGCAGGAGTTCAAATCTAAGCCAAACGTCATGAAAATATTATTGTTGAAACTATGGTGGCTGAACTTCCTGGAGGGGGGGCCCATGCTTGGAGGATCCCTGTGTGTATGTGAACTTCACCAACATGTATGAGAAAATGACCCATGACTGCAGTACGTAGCCTACAGTGTCATGATTATTGTGTGGTGGTGTGCTGTTTGAGGCTTAGTGAATGGAATAAATAAGCTAGGACCTCTAAGGAAAAAAAATGCAAGAAACCGGCAGTTCAAGATGGAGGGAGAGGGAGGAGCAACCCCCAGCAATAAGTCCTGGCAATGGAGGCTATAATAGATGGAATTCTTGCCCACCTTTCCATCTAGAAGGCCAACGATTGGCAGGAACATAGATGCTCTCATAAGGCTCCCAGTGCAGAGAATCCAATGGAATACAAGAGACAGAGCTCAAGGGTCAGGAGTTGGCAGGGGGAGAGCTGCAGTGCAGTTTGGACAGTGACTTAATTGGGGGCATTGCTGGTTAAACGGCACGCTGCTGGCTGGCCGCCACAGGCGGGGGCCATGCCGGCGGAGGGGAGGAGAGTGCGGATTGGAAGAATCACAGCCATGGTTACCTTTTTAGAGCTTTATTGGGAGAGAGGGGGGCGAGAGAGAGAGGGAGAGAGAGAGAGAGGGAGAGAGAGGACAGATGGAAGGAAGGAGCAGAAAGGAAAGAAAGAGGGAGAGAGGGCCCACCCGCTTTTTAGGTTGGGACATCGTCGCAGGCTGATGACATAATTAAGGACAGAATCCTTACAGGCATAACCACCAGTGGTCTCTACAAACAGAGCTCCAATTGTTGTCTGCAGAGGCCCCAGCTGACCCCCCTGGGGGCTCTCATGCCTAGATGGCCCCTTCAATTATCCTTCCTTGAGGACTCAGGCTTTTAGAAGCCCTACTGCCTACCCATACTTTGATATAGGCGCCCCAGGAGGGACAGACTATAACTCTAAGTGCTGCTAATGCTCCTAGCTTCAGGAGGGATGCTTTTGTCCACCTTAAATTGGGGTACAGTATTGGGGCTACACCTGGATCTAGTTCTATAGACCCATGGAGATGTATGTGTCTGGCTAGTTGTTACTGGTGTCAGGACATGTTGCAAGTTGAGTGTGACCAGCAGATGTGGAACATTTTATCCCAAAGTGGAGCCATCAGTTTACTCATAGAGGCATAGTCACACTCCAGCACTGTCTTCTGGGGTCCCTAAGCCACTGTTTTCTTCAGAGGAATTTAGCTAAATTGCCTCGTCTGAAGATGAAAACAAGAAGATGTCTTATTACTGTTAAAATCTAACAATAGATTATTTCCTAAGAGAGAAGAGAATGACTAGTAAACAGTGAGTTGCGATTCCCTCTTACGTCTATTTATTTTATCTTGAGACACACTTGTCTCACTCTTGTGTTTTGTTGTTAGACATGTGTTCTGTGACACGCTAGTTGAGAACAGGGCCCCTGGGGACTTATGGATCAAAGTCTACAATTATTAGCCAGAGCACTTTATTTGAAGCAAGTATGTTAAGCCTCCTGGCACAGGCCTGTCTGTGACCTAAAATTGCTCAGGAGAACTGTAAGTTCAAGACCCACCTGGACAACTTAGCAAGACCCTGTCTCAGAACAGTTTTAAATGAAAGGGCTGGGGATATAGTTCAGTGGCTGAATGTTTGCCTACGTTTGATCTATTTTACTGAAAAAAATAGAAGATAGACAGAGAGACAGATAGACGAATAGATGGATGATTGGTAGATGAGTGATAGAAGATTAACAGAAATAGACAGATCAAACACATTTTTAAAATCTTGACAGTAGCTCCTCAGCCCCTACTCTCTTGGTTCATTTCCCCCATTTTGCTCAGCCTTTTTTTTTTCTCTGACTATTGCTGCATCTTATACTATTTTCTGGTTTTCTCCTTTACAAACAATAGAGACTGTACTCTGCTTGCCCACAAATAGATCCTAAAACCCCAGAACATTCCCTGCACACAGTTGTCACTCCAGCGTCTGTCACATGAGAACCACCTGCAGTTCCTCATGCTTTCGTGAGGCAGAACGGCTCATTCCCTCCTTACCCATTTGCTCTTGGCCCAATCTTACCAGAGGACAACTACTGTTCATCTCATTTTCTGTACCCAGCCTCACCACAGAGCAGTCTGGAAACGCCAGTCCTAAGACCATAACATGTCATCAAGACAACTGGTGCAGCTCAAAGGGGACTGACTGGGCCATTCATCAAAGTCCTGTTCTCTCTGTTGCAATTGTCTTCATACCCCAAGATTTGAGTACACACTCAGCCACGTCAGGTTTGTGAAGGAGGCAGGGCCTCCCTTATCAACCAGAGGCAGGGAGGTTGATGCATTCCATCTATTCTGTCTTCTAGGACTTTCTCCCCTGCTGTTATGACTACGCCTTGACTGCCAGCATTATTGCTCAAAGCTACCTAATATCATTGGCCTGTCCAGGGAAATCCTACTGAGTAGAAAATGCTCCGTGATATCCTTTCCAGATAGCCCCAGGGCTGTGAAAACTGTTCCTTCATGGAATGTCTCCGTCTGGCACAATCCATTCCTCACTTGAGCCAAAGAAAATTCAAACAGTGAACTTCCTGTTCACCCTGTGCTTCCTGACTATGGATATAATGTGGCCAGCTCTCTGGCTCCAGCTACCACATCCTCCCTGTAGTGAAAGAATATAGCCCCTTGAACTGTAAGCTAGAATAAACCTCCAAGTCCCAACTCCTTATAATTAAGGACTTGCCCTATAAGGAGTAACTTAGAAATGTCCATGAAAAACGGTCAAAACATTCAGAGGTACTCAATCTTTTGACATCATGGCATGACACAGTCATCACAAATGTGTTGGGCAGGATCTGCAGCTATGGGTGAGCAGAAGACACCTGAGATTCCTTCACAAGTGGCAGCTTGGACACAACTGCCAATGTGAGGTAGTTTGACTTCTATTTTTTTAATTTTATTGTGGTACAAGATCAGTAAGCATTCAGTAAAAGCCCTGCTTCAAACCTTTAATCTGGGTCTTTTCTGATCCTAGTCTTATGCAGATAGCCAAACTCTATAGTGGATTATTTGTAAGTGATAGGACTCAGTAGGTCAGATGTATAAACTGCACTTTGACTCAATGATAATTTCAATTTGCCATGTTTGTGAGGACATAACCCAGTTCTAAGTCAAGGAGCAGTTGTGGCTTCCTTGAAAATATTATTAATTAAACAGTGAGTGCAGAGTGTCCCTGCCTGCCTTTC
>CABHPP010148775.1:6273-40197 GCA_902168425.1 Peromyscus attwateri | reverse complement strand
TGACAGACTACTCGAGCAAGGTCTTGTGACAAGCCCTGAACTTTCCTATTATGCAGAGACTGGACAAATGATACAGGACTTGACAATTAACCCAAAAATTTTCTTTTCAGATTCCCTAAAGATATCTTCACCCCTAGAAAGCAAAAAGAAAAAGAGAATAAGATATGAGATAGATCATTGAATCTACTCTGAGAAAAAAAGATAAAGAAATAGTAGGATAAATAGGTAGATCACTGAATCTACACTGAAGAAAAGGGGGAAGATATAAAAGTGACAAAAGGTAGACTACTGAATGTATTATGAAAAGAAAAAAGAGAGAATATGGATATGATAAGATAAAAAGGGAGATTATGGAATCTACTTTTAAAAAGGAACTACTTGTTTTAAATAAGATAAGTAATGAAAATTTTTTGGTCTGAGTTTGTCAAATGTTACTGGACTGGACATTGTTATTATATAATGGAGTTTTTTATGTGAATCTGTCAAATGTTAATGGACTAGATATCGTCAATGTAATCTTGACTGTGTATATTGTATATACTTACTGGATATAGTTTTTCTTGTATTAGTTATAAGCTTTTTTAATTTTAGACAAAAAGAGAGGAAATGTGGTGGTATTGTGTTCCCCAAAATATTGTGTACCTTAATAAACTTATCTGGGGTCAGAGACGGAACAGCCACAATATTAAACATGAGGATAGGCAGTGGTAGCATACGCCTTTAATCCTAGCATTCCAGAGACAGAAATAAATCCCTCTGGATCTCTGTGAGTTCAAGGCCACATTGGAAATGGCCAGGCAAGGTGACACACACCTTTAATCCCAGAAAGCGAGCCTTTAATCCCAGGGAGTGGTGGTAGAAAGCAGAAAGTTATATAAAGCGTGAGGACCAGAAACTAGACGCATTTGGCCTGGAGAAGCATTTGGGCTGGTTAAGCATTCAGGCTTCTAGCAGCAGTTCAGCTTAGAGTCATTCAAATATGAGGACATAGAGGCTTCCAGTCTGAGGAAGCAAGACCAGCTGAGGATCCAGTGAGGTGAGATAGCTGTGGCTTGTTTTATTTCTCTGACCTTCCAGCATTTACCCCAATACCTGGCTCAGGTTTGATTTTATTAATAAGAACTTTTAAGATTCCTGCTACAGGCCTACATGTCCATCGTTGAGTACAGAGGTAGGAACAGAGCTTTAGAATTAAAGGGACATGGAGAGACTCATAACACAACTTAGTGACTTCTTTCCTGGAGCTTGGCAGTATTGTCCCTGCCCAAAGAAGTGGAGTGGGACAGGACCCTCCCTGTAGAGCCTGCAGCCTGGTCAAGTGTGGAAGAGTCTTAGGACTTGTTATCTGGATTTATAAACTTGGGAATGAACCACCCAGAAGAGCTACAGGAACCAAAAGTTGCTTATTTGCAATGTGGCAAAGAGAGTGCAGATGAAGGATACCATGACGGGATTATTAATGAGGATGCCATGTGAACTAGGACCTATTCCTCAATGAGCTCAAGATAGATTGTCTCCACTTTTTCTCTTCAATCCAGCAGCCCTGTCATTCTGTCCTAGAAGATTAGATCAGTCTAGACCTATTTGTAACAATGTCAGTGACCCGTTCTTTTGTAGATGTCTTTAAATTGATTTTGGGATGATTTATTATGCGGTCTTTTAAGTCTAGAAATTATTAGTCAATAATGATTTGGGTTCTCTTTCCTTGCTTTACGTAGGAAAAAAAGTGCAGGAGAGCATCCTTTTCTTAGCATAAGTCATTAAAAACATTTCATAGGACTATGATGACTTCTACTGAGTTTCAGAGTTCTTTGATGACTAGCCACCAATCTAGCACCTACTCCACATACATAGATTCCTGCCCACCCACCTGTGAGTTCTCATATCTGTTCCATAAGGCCATATTCAAAACTAGCAAGGTTGGCTAAGAGTTGTCACCAACGTGAACAATGCCCACCGTGCTTAGCAATCCTTTCCCTAATTCTGTGACTTTGATGATTCAGCATGAAAGCATCCAAGCATGAAAACGTGCATTCCTTTATACACTAAAACATAAATAATGGGGATTGGGTGGGAGCACACAGCAAATGAAATGGGAAATGCAGCGTTGAAGCTGGCTTGACCCCTTTCTCAGAAAGTAGAGGTGCATAAGAGCAATCTTCAAAAACAAGGGACTGAGACCCACTGATAAGTGAAGCAAAAGGAAGTCTTCCACATTCCAGTTAACTGAGCAAGGATATTGAAATGACCAGGAACCCTTTCTCCTGCTCATTTTTAATGCCTCTACTGATAAGCATCTTACATTAAAATGGATGAGTCTGGGCACGAGCAAAATTATCTCCAAGGCCACTTTTGTCTTCAATGTGAAAATATCACCTCTCTCAGCCTACATACTCTAGCTACCTTTCTCCCCACACTTTCCTTCTCCAAGGGTCTTGTGCTCACTGTTAGAGACTCAGTTTGTCTTATTGGATACTAGAATCCTCACACTGTGAGTTAACAATATATCATGGTCCCACCTGCATCTGTAACCATTAGGCTTACATAAAGCCTAAGTTGAAGGCAGAATCCAAGTTACCACATTGAAAAGTTATAATGGGGGAGAGGGGTTGGAGGGAAGGCTCAGAGGTTATGAGAGAGCTTCCTTCTCTTACAGAAAACTAGAGTTTAGTTACCAGCATCCATGTTGGGCAGGACACAACCACCTGTACCTCAAGCCCCAGAGGATCTGATACCCTATCCTGGCCTCAGTGAACACCCAAATTCATACATACATACATACATACATACATACAAACATACGCGCATGCTCACACACACACTATAAATAATGTAAATCTCTTAAAATTGTATTATGAGACTGTCTTGTTTTAATTATTTATATGCACTGTGTTATTTATTCTTCTAAATAATGCTATTTGATGGCCCTTGTGGTGATCTGAAAAAAATAAAATGGCTCCCAAAGGGAGAGGCACTATTCAGAGGTATGGCCTTGTTGGAGTAGGTGTGGTCTTATTAGAGGAAGTGTGTCACTGTGGAGGCAGCCTTTGAAGTCTCATATATGCTCAAACCATGCCCAGGGAAACAGACCACTTCCTGTTGCCTGTCAAGATGTAGGACACTCAGCTACTTCTTCAATACCATGTTTGCCAGCATGTCACCTTGTCACCATGATGATAATCAACTAAACCTCTGAAAATGTGAGACACCCCAACTAAACATTTTACCTTTAGAAGAGTTGCTGTGGTCATGGTGTCTCTTCACAACAATAGAAACCCTAACTAAGACAGCCCTATACTATAGATGAGAAAACTGATGCCCAGAAAAGTTTAAGTAACTTTCCAAAATTAGTCTCAAAGCCAGTCCTCAGCTAGCCTCCCAAGATTCCTGTGATCAAAACAGTGTGACTGTCTGATCTCAAGGGTTTCTAGAAAAAAGAAAAATGTGTTTTATGTTTTGTTCTAGTGCTTTGAAAATGTTTACTTATTGTATTATTGTTTTCATATCTGGCTCTTATTTTTTTAAATATTTATTTAACATATATGAGTGACCTGTCTTCAGGGACACCAGAGGAGAGAATCAGATCTCATTATAAATGGTTGTGAGCATGTGGTTGCTGGGAACTGAACTCAGGACCTCTGGAAGAGCAGCCAGTGCTCTAAGCACTGAGCCATCTCTCCAGCCCCTGGCTCTTATTTTATAAAGAACTTTGTTACTAGAATTTCTCAAGATGTGATTGAGTTATATGCAGAAATATTTCTATCATTTTCCTCCTTTTATCCTCTTTGCATCTCAGCCCCGGCTTGGGACACCATACTTCAGAGACTATGGGGCCTGTTCAGATTTGCTCAGGCCCTCTAAACAAGTGTCCGTTTTTGTGTACATTTATCAGGCAGATACAGGATATTATACATAGCCCTCAATGCTTATCAAGGCATAGAGAGAAAGCAGAATCTTAGATTTAAAGTAACCTCACCCATTTGTCACAGTTACATATGTTTTTTTCTTTACAAATGGAACCTCAAGTCTGGCATTTGTATAAGAACAAGCATGTGAAAGCTTGAATCTACCTTTATTCTGTAAACATTTACATTTATGACTTTCATTCAAGGAGGCACAATTATAATTCTTATATATACTTTCCGGGCTTTAGCCACTAAGATCTTATGGAGTCAGTGGTGGCACACACCTGCAGTCCAGGAGGCTGAGGCAAGAAGATCACATGTTTGAGGCCGTGCTGGGCTACATACTAAGACCCTTTCTCAAAATGTTAAAGGTGGGGGAATAAAGAGCATACTGATTTCTTATAAGAAAATCTTACCGCCGGGCGTTGGTGGCGCACGCCTTTAATCCCAGCACTCGGGAGGCAGAGCCAGGCGGATCTCTGTGAGTTCGAGGCCAGCCTGGGCTACCAAGTGAGCTCCAGGAAAGGCGCAAAGCTACACAAAGAAACCCTGTCTCGAAAAAACCAAAAAAAAAAAAAAAAAAAAGAAAAAGAAAATCTTACCTTACCTTGAATTTGCTGTCAAGAATAGTTTGGGTATAGTTTATTAAGTGCTTAATTCTATCCATCTTATAGACTGTTGTTAGCTAGTTTTTAGAGGAAAAAGTTGATAATTCTCATTGAGGTACAATTATCTTGTGTTTATACCTTTTAATTAATTAATCAATTTATCTGTTGCCTTCTCTTCCTTCTTCATTATGAATAGATAGGCCTTGGGTAGGTACTATACCTCAGACAAACATATTCATTGTTCTTCTTTATGCTCAAATTATTTTATTATGGGCCAGTGGGAGGCCCTGGGTGTTTTTATCACAAGGCTCCTTACGAGCTAACAAAGCCCCTTCTCTGTAAACAGTATGTAGTATTATTGTTGTTTACATGGTCAGACCCCAGAGAATCAGCCTTTCCTCTAAGGGTTTCTGAATCCAAAATATGAGCCCTTGAAACATTAAATATTCTTGGGTTGCCATTTGTTCTGGGCTTCATCAATGGGCAAAGCGAGGAAAAATATAAGTTTGAAAGAAAATAATTTGAGATTTTATTAATATTTCCATTCTGATCAAAATATTTCTAAAATTTAACTTCTATTGCCGTTATCATTTTTATGCTGGAAACTTAGATTTCTAGTCACATTAACATAAATTTTCAATTATGTTATGCTAGAACATATGGGTAGATTAAAATGACATTACTATTAGTCATTCACAATTCTACTTCTGTAACATTTTGAGGTTTTCTTGCATCTGTATGGAACTCAAAGAGCACAACTGTGCATTTCTGTAACTTGCTACAATTATTCTGTGCTGTGATGACCTTCACTTGGTGTGAAATTTGCTAATTCATTTCAGCCTTTTATCAGTTTTTAGAAACTGTCTTTTTTGGGGGGGATTAAATTTTTTAATTGACTAAGTAACATAATAACTTCAGGCCAAGCAAGAGAAACAGAGAATGGATTTACATTCCCAAGACCTTTTAAAAATAGGCAAGAAAGACAAAGCAATGCTGTTCAAAATACTGGTTATCTTAATGTTGATCTCAGAGAGACAGATAACAAGGGAATCTGGAACATGATTGACCAAATTTGCTGCCCAAGGAGGAAAACCCAGGCAGTGTGTGATAGAATCTAGGAGTTGATGAATAAGAGCTATGAACCCAGAAAGACCGCCACAGCTTGGGGCTGCAATGAAAAGTACATGAGTAGAAATGACAGCACAAAAGGGCTCTGGATAGCCATGGATCCTCCTCCAAGTGTTAGCAGAGAGCTGAGCCACACCAGAGTCAGAAGCACTATTCAAGGTCACGGGAATAAGCACTATGCAAGGTCCAGGAAATACTTCTTAGGAGTTAGAAGCCACTGCACTCAGTGTACAAAGAGACATGTTTCCCAGCCAGCCTCTAGTGCTCCACAACTCACAGAACAGTCTAGTTCTCAGAAAGATCTTTCCTCAGTTTTTAGCTGGACATAATTAGTTGTAAACTACTTAGAGCCATGTCATGATCTTAAAAGCAAGACCCAGGGATGTAAAACTGTTGCCAAGAAACTTAACTACATCCCAGAGTAAAACTCAAGACGATTAGGGAAGATGAAAATCTATGAAGTACCCAGAAAAGCAAGAAGTCATAATCTCTGGTATCTGATAAAAAGTTACAAGGCATTCAAAGGAAGGGGAAAGGAAAAATCTTCCAGAGGAGAAAAAAATGCAATTAGAACTGATATAGAAATGACAAGCATGTTAAAATTAGCAGCCAAGAACTTTTAAGAAGGTATTTTAATTGTGTTCTACCACAGGTTGAAGAAGTTAATGGAAGATATGAAAGATATATTTAAAAAAAAGAAGCAGACTGAGCGTCTAGGGCTAACAATGACAGGGTTTGATATTTAAAATGTACTGAGTGGGATAAATGCCAAGTTTGAATTTGTAAGAAGAGGAGATTTGTGATCATGGAGACATGGCATCAGAAGCTATACAAAATGAAACAAGCAGAAAAAAATAATAGACATATAAATAGACAAAAAGATTCATCAGTAAATCCTAGAATAACTTCCCAAAGACAAAGATACACACAATTTAAAGTTCTCAAACGTGGGAGGGATTCAGAAACAGTAATCGAGGAATTAGGAGATAGAGACATTTTTAATCGGATAAAAATTATGAATCTGTAGATCCTGGAAGCAGGGGAAACTGCAAGCACCGGCATCACAAAGAAAACTACATCAAAATACATTATAACCAAACTGCACAAAACCAAGGATGGAGGAAATAAAAAGGGGAAAGACATACTATCAATAGGGATCTAAAACAGGATGAGAGCACATTGCCCATCTCAAACATGGCTTCAGAACAGTGGGGTAGAGGTGAGCCTGCCAACCCAGAATTTTATAACTAGCTAAAGTAGTCTTCAAAAACCCAAGAGCAATAAAGGTTTTTTTTAACCAATTGAATTACGAGTTCATTTTCAATCAAACTACAAGAAATTTTCAAAGAAATGTACCAAGTATATGAACTTGTGGCCTGCCTGTGGGCCACATTTAACCAAGGAGAGCTATAAATGGAGCCCAACACAAAAATCACACACTTATTTCAACCATCAAGATTTTTCAATTTTTTTTTTTTTTTTGTAATTTCATTGTGCACTTCTCAAGTTTGCCTTGTTGCAATGTCAAGAGGTTGGGTGTGAATTCATTAAACAGAAGAGAAATGAGGCTGGGTAGAAATATGTATCCACAGGAAAAACAACACTGGAAATAGTAACTATATGTTTTTAAAATTATATATATAGTTTTATAAATATATAGTTATATACATAGTAAGTTATAAAAATTATGCATATCTCTTTTAAAGGTATTTTACTGTTTAAGAGAAATGATAATGCAATATAGGATTTCTAATGAATATGAAAGTGAAGTGTATGGTTAAAATAGTATAAAGGTAACAATAAAACATGTGTGTATCATAAATCTAGTAAAAGGGTGGCATCAAGAATATATAAACAGCCGGGCGGTGGTGGTGAGCATGCCTTTAATTCCAGCACTCGGGAGGCAGAGCCAGGCGGATCTCTGTGAGTGCAAGGCCAGCCTGGGCTACCAAGTGAGTTCCAGGAAAGGCGCAAAGCTACACAGAGAAACCCTGTCTCAAAATAACAAAAAAAAGAATATATTAACAATTCTTTTTTTAAAAAAAAGTGTAATTTATTTTTATTTTATGTGTATGTTTGCCTGTATGTATGTATGTATGTATGTATGTATGTATGTATGTGCACCATATGGGTGCAGTGCCTGTAGAGGCCAAAAGAGAGCATCAGATCTCCTAGAATTGGAGTCAAGATGGTTTGTGAGCCACCATGTAGGTACTAGGAACAGAACCTGAGCCCTCTGAGACTGCTCTCAACTGCTGAACCATCTCGCCAGCCCCTATTAAAAGTTCTTGAACCACAATTAAAGGCTAGACAAAGAACTGAAATAGACACTTCACCAAAGAGAAAATATGTATCAAATAAGCATGTATTATAATATAATATAAATATCTTTAAGTCATTTGGGAAATGCAAAGTAGAGCCAAATGAGATGCCATATAAATGCCTATTTCAATGATTCAAGCTAAGCCAGCTGTCCTTCCCAGTATTAGCAGGATGGAATGGAAGCTCTCATGCATAGCTGTCATACAGGTAAAACAACAAAAATAACTGCAAAACAGTTCCCACTTTTTGAAAATGTTGAGCATAGACCTATCATATGACCCAGAGACGACTACTCCGTATTTATAGCAGAGAAATGAAGGAATGTGTATGAACAGTGCTTATACACTAATAAGCTTGGCTGCTTCATTTGTAATTGTCAATACTTAGCAGTGGAGAGGATGTAGGAAATGCAAGTATCAGTCAGTTGTGGTGGTATTGTGTTCCCCAAAATATTGTGCACCCTAATAAACTTATCTGGGATCAGAGAACAAAACAGCCACTAGATACAGGAGCTAGAAAATGGTGGCACACACGCCTTTAATCCTAGCCTTCCAGAGGCAGAAATCTGTCTGGATCTCTGCGAGTTCAAGGCCACACTGGAAACAGCCAGGCGTGGTAATACACGCCTTTAATCCCAGGAAGTGAGCCTTTAATCCCAGGAAGTGAGGGCAGAAAGCAGAAAGGTATATAAGGCATGAAAACCAGGGACTAGGCTGGTTAAGCATTCAGGCTTTCGAGAAGCAGTTCAGCTGAGATTCATTTGGATAAAAACTCAGAAGCTTCTAGTCTGAGGAAACAGGACCAGCTGAGGAATTGGCGAGGTGAGGAAGCTGTGGCTTGTTGTTTCTCTGATCATTCAGCGTTCACCCCAATACCTGGCTCTGGGTTTATTTTTATTAATAAGAACTTTTAAGATTCGTGCTAAAGTCAATGAATAGATGAACAGTATGGTATAGCTAGACAGTAAAATACTACTCTGAAATTAAAAGATACAAATTACTGATACATGCAAAGGTATGCATGAATCTCAAAGTAGTTATGCTGAGTGAAAGCATCCCAACACAAATGCGTATGGCAGGATTACACACATATGCAAAGAAAATACAAAGCAACAGATAACAGAAAGCAGGGTAGGAGACTGGGTATTGGAGGAGGAAAGGTCAGAGGTAGCAGGTGGGATCTGATGGGAGCAGGAGACAAGGTTATGCTGGTGGACATATGATTGGTTATCTTATTTATAGAGGCGGTGGCATGGGTGGGTGTATTTCTTAGTCACAACTTGTCTGATCAAGCCTTTAAATACATATGGTTTTGCTCATGCTCATTATATTTTAGCAAGCAATTATAGAATTAAATTATACATCCAAGGAATTATGTGATTGTTTTGAGGAGTCTCAGTTCTACCCAAGCTTCTTTCATTTCATGCTATCATTCTTTCTCACTTAGCTACCCAGGTTGGCCTTGAACTTGTAGTCCAGGGTGGCATGAATTGTGACTGTCCTATCTCATCCTCTCAGAGAGTTGGGATCACAGTCCTATGCCCGGCCTAGTTGTCACCCATTTGTAGTACTGTATTTTATGTCCTGCTCCAATACTGCCTGGCACAGTTTTAAGGAGACGTGTGTGTTTCACTTTCTTAACTCCAAAAGCCATCTTCTAATGTGTGCATCCCTTTTCTTTCATTGTGTTTCTTTTCATAGCAGACCATCCCTAAAGGTCATGCCATAAGCATGTAGAGATTTTCATTCTTCAGTTCTACATTTGTCTGGAACTACTTTGTGTCGGTTTCTGCTTTTGAGTTGTCTTCTTTCTTTCACATGTAGAAACAGTGTGTCCTTGAGACTGACTCTGAGAAGTAGTTCTGGCAGTAGACAAGATGTTCTTTCCTAAGTATTGAGGTTTGCAAAATTGATATTCAGTGGTGTGTGTGTGTGTGTGTGTGTGTGTGTGTGTGTGTGTGTGTGCTTGTATGATGTATGTGCACAATATATATACATGTGTTTGTCTGATAATTTCTATTTCTAACAGAGTAAAGTTAGCTGATAGATAGATAGATAGATAGATAGATAGATAGATAGATAGGTAGATAGATAGATATAGATATAGATAGATGTTTGATAGATGATAGATAGATATGATATGGTATGATATGATATGGTATGAGAAATAGATGACAGACATAACAGCTAGATGATACATCTTCCTTTATTTCATACTAAATTCTTACTTAGGATGGTTATATTATTTTTATTTAAGCATTCTGCTCAGGTGGAGCCAGGGAGAACTCCTTGTAAGATGGAAATTTAACACGTGTGTGGTGCATTTTA
Organism: Peromyscus attwateri; assembly: GCA_902168425.1. Classification (NCBI taxonomy): domain Eukaryota; kingdom Metazoa; phylum Chordata; class Mammalia; order Rodentia; family Cricetidae; genus Peromyscus; species Peromyscus attwateri. The sequence goes on along the minus strand of CABHPP010148775.1, from coordinate 29,907 downwards.
ATCAGTTTGCTTTTAAATACCTGTGAAGTGGCTGGGTAGAAGAGTTAAATGCATGTAGACTGCAAATACTAATGAGATGCTCTTTCTACTATATGTTAAGAATTTTACTTAAGGGAAGAAAACATTTTAAATCTATTACTTGTCTTGAAAGAAACCTGGCCTCATTTAATAGGGGACATCAATGGCAAAGTGATCTGTTCCTAGGAAGAAAACACACAGTGACACTCAATGGCTGTTATCTATTGTTTCCACAATGACCATCATCTTGGGACAACTACCCTTTGCACAAGCATAACGTAAATAAAAACAACATATCTCAGGAATTTTTGCAATTGGAGGGATTATCTTCTTATCATGGTTTACATGGTGTGCTTTTAGTATGCAGCTAATGACAGCCTGTAACATAAAACGTATGAGACCATACGTCAGAAAACCTGATCTCTAGCTATACTTCCACTCCTTATTCTTTCTATGAGCTCCATTGGCAGGGTACTTTTCTTATCTTAAAATTATGAAATTAGAAAAAAAATGTCTTTATAGCTATTTTTCTCCTGAAATATTCATTATAGTTTACCCCTTGAGATCAACCTGAATTCAAAGGCTAATACTTTTAGGATTCATTGCAACTCTGATGAGAAGGTATTTTGTGTGTTGTTGTTTTGTTCTTCCTCTATGTTAGCCATTTTTTTTTCCTTATGAGCCATCTCTACTGAATTCTTTGTGATGCTGTGATGCCATTATGTCTCCCTCTGTGCCTTCTTTCCAGTGAGCTAATGCCCTGGACATTAGTCCCCATGCTCCGGGCGCACATAGTAGCTATTTTACCAATAGGCAAGAAAGAGCTAACATTCATGAAAACTAGGGTATGAGTCTAGTCTGCCTCCTGCATATAGCTTTGAGCCCAGAATGAGCTTCTCATCACCCCAAAGAGTGTTCCTCCTGCATAGAAGTTAGTGAGAATCCAGTGACTTCCTTGCACTCAAACCCAACCACAAGGAACTCATTAGGTTCAAAATGGTTGGGACTTTGGGTCCTCCTAGAAGTATGAAGCCTAGTAAAGGAACTCACTGTGTACCATACAAACCATGCAGAATTTGATGAAACTATTAGATGATATCTAGCTCAGAATTTTCTTAACCCTTCTCTTCTATTCTGATTGCTTGGTATAGACAAGCAAACACAATCCCCTGTATTAATGCATGTTCTCAGCCATAGGGTTACCCTAAGTTGCTGAGATCTGCATGGCTTTAGGAGTTTATGCTGACTGGCATGACAAGGGAATTAAGAAACTATAGACACGGGTACAGAAAAGTTGGGATTGTATGGGTAATGCTCTTTGATGCAAATGCTATTCCAGCAATAGCCCAGAAACTCAGTGTGCTGATTTTATACCTTGGAATGAATTTATTGTATAAAGCTGAATGAGAGGGAGGGATTTAAGATAATATCAGTAGGAGGTCTCAATGAGGGAACAGTGTCAGGTTGCTGTCATCCAAGATGAGAAAGCTGATCTGTGCACAGCACATTGTTTTTAGATAATGGTCCGTTGTTCACAGTATCCGCACTTGGACCAGAGCAAGTCCTTGTCATTCCTGAGTCTCACCTGGGGAAGGCTTTGCATACTCATGGGTCTAAGGCACTGAGGTCCTTCATACATCCATGGTCATATCAATAATACACATTCACTCAGCATTTCATCTGTTCCCCACACCAAGTCCCCTGCAGGCAGGGAGTAGGAAGTGTAGAGAGAGAAAGAGCAAAGAACAGTGTAGTCACCGGAAAGGTGTTTTTCTAAAGTGGGATAGGAATGATGGTTTAGGCTCTACTGTAGCCTGGCTGAGTTGTATGTGACATTGCTTTGTCTGTCAAAGATGTTCTGGTCACTGAAGTGATTTTCAGGTAACCTGTTGTCCTTTAAACCCTCAGTGTTTATCTAGGAATTAGGACATCTGTTTCCCACAATGGTTGGTCAGATGCATCTATTATCCATGGAGGAATGTAAGTGGGGATTCTGTGATTTTATTCAGTGAGTTATGGATTGATTCAGAATCCCTTGATAGACTTAGATTTAATTATCTCTGGAGGTTTGGTAAGCTTAGATCTTTGAACCTAAAGAGCTGAGATGTAAACCAGAGACCACTGTAAATTCAGCAAGGTCATTTGTACGTGGGAGATAATTGGACAGTTGGGGTGACTTTGGCAATACCTATATCTGAACAGAACCCCAAAATACAAGAGGTCAGGCCTGCAAGTACAGAGCTTTTGTTCATAGCTTCTGCCTTGAGTACTTCTGAACACTCTCCTTTCTGAGCTTTGTGTGCTTCAGTGTTGATATGGAAACTTTTGTATTGTTGAGAGGGCCAAGGCATTGTTACTATTAAAGTAATAAGACAATGCTCTTTACTAACTCGCTGACAATGCCCTTTATCCTAAGCAAACATGCATTATTCTATCTCAGCCTAATTAATATCATATTTAATAGGTATCTCACTTCATGCTAGATTCCAGAACTCTTTTCAAAAGCAGCAAGCTTAAGAAATTTTACTAATTTAATTGAGAGCAGTCTTAAATTAATTGTATAATTAATCTTGTCAAATTAAGTAACATTTCATATACTACCTTATTAAAGAAACTTGAATATTTTAAATTGCCATGCTATTAGGCATTAATAAAGAAGTTTTTCGTTGGCATTGTTCTGCTTTATAACACAAAGAAGGTAATTGCAATATAAATTGCAATATAAAAGCTAATTTCTATAGTACATTAATAATTAGATACACGTTATTTCCCATTATTTCTTTTTTAATTCAATGGATGATCTTTTTTTTTAAAGAAAAATTATTCCCAAATAATAGGGTCTATTGTGTGATGATTGATTTCAAGACTGGACTCTGGATCATTTTAGGAGTGCTCTAATTAAAAATAAAATGCATGACTCTACATGACAACGGTATCGCCTACAGAAAAGCTCTTGGGAAATTGGTGACTCTGATGTTTGTGAATAGGAAGCTCATCCATTGTGTGTGTGTGTGTGTGTGTGTGTGTGTGTGTGTGTGTGTGTGTACATAGATATATATGCACAAGCATGGAGAGAGAAGACATGGATGCTGGACATTTTCCTCAAGCCTGAAGGAATCTCCTGTCTCCACCTCCCTATGATAGAATGAGAGGTGCATGTATCCATGGTTGGCTTTTTGTATAGGTGTTGGGGATTTGAACTTAAGTCCTCATCCTTGTGTGGTAAGCACATTACTGACTGAGCTATCTCCCCAACCCCAGCCCCTGTGTCTTGGGTAAATGAAGTTTTCTAATTTTGATAAGTCCTTCAGGAGTACAAAACAGTGCCCTTACATCTGAAATAGGTGACCTTTCTCCATAGAAAGTTGGGGGGACCGTAAGATGGTGTGCAGTACTAGGGTTTGTAAGTGGTGAGGTCTCTCTAGGATAGACAGGCAGAAAAGGAATGTATACTGTCTTATCAATATTTTATAGGAAGATGAACTAACTCTCAAGTCAAGTCATAATTTCTTGACTTCCATGAGCACATACATTTTCATAAATATTTGTTCATAATTTTAAGCTTCTGGCTATGTTCCTGTGTTAAAATTCAGAGAGCTCTGCTCATGCCGCATGCCCCAGGCTAAGGCAATCCAGAAATCAACTCCTGCTCATTTCCAGAGAAACTATGGCTAGCCTTGACTTCTGATGCTTAAATGTTAGCATTTGTGACAAACAGCCAAAGGGTCCATCTCAAATGCCTGTGCTCCAGCTCACAGCTCTTAGTAGGCATTCAAAACATAACTTGGGCAAAGCAAATAGGCAGAGAGCTAGATCAATAAATGGAATCAATACAAATATTCAAAAAGTTTTGCTGATGACAGTACTTCTGATTAGCTAGTAAAAAAAAAGTAGTATTTTCCTAGATTTACTTATGATTGCTGCTATCTATAAATGGTCAATTTACTTGATGGTTTTTCCTCTATAGAATGATGAAACATTATCTGTCAAATTCCTTTTTGAAAAACAATTCCAATTTTGAAAAAAACAATTATAGTAGATAAAGTATGAATGTTTTTAATGAAATGAAAGCAGCCTGTGATATGTAAAATACATCTAATGGGCCAACCTCCTTGGAATCTTTTTAGGGTCACAGTGGTTTGTTGCACACTATTTTTAAAAGACTTATTTTTATTTCATGTGTATGAGTATGATTGATTTGCCTGTATGTATATATATGTACCATATGTGTGCAATGCCCACAGGGACCGGAAGGAGGCCCCTGATTCCCTGGAATTGGTGTTATAGATGATTGTGAGCTACCACGTGGGTGCTGGAAACCAAACTTGGGTCCTCTGCAAGAGCAGCAGCCAATGCTTTTAAGCATTGAGCCATCTCATCAACCCCATGTCATATGATTCTGACTAAGTTAGTTCAGTTCACAAAGATGGTTTGTGTTTCTCCTTCTGAAGAAATAGTTGAATTTCACTTTCAAACTCCTGGATGTGACTTGTGGTTACCACACCTTGATACATGGGAGAAGAGAACTCCCATGACTTCTGACAGTAATTTTTAAAACCCAGCACTGTGACCTACCCTATTTCCTTTGCACTATCTCAGCAAATATAGAAGTGAAGGGAAATGTTCCCCTCAGCCTGGGTTCCTGAGGAAAGAAGTGCATCAGAGCACAGTCCCAGGAAAGACCTGATGGGTGAAGAGTTCAGCCTGTATGTAGTAAGAGCACAGAGTAGATATGTGGTCCCTTATGATACTAAAACTGGAAGAGGTGAGATGGCTCCATCAGGAAGAGGGCTTGCCTCCAAGCCTGACAACCTCCATGGTGGAAAAAGAGAACCAACTTCATTAGGCTGCCCTCTGACCTCCTCATATACACTGCGATGGGTTCACCCACCTCTCCCCCCTATATAATAAATAAATGTTAAAAAAAATAAAAACTGAGACATATGGTCAGTTCACAAGCACACACAGCAGCTCTCTGTGAGGTGATCGAATTATTGAAATATATGACCATGAGCCACGAATTAGCCACAGAATCGGGAAAAAAGATGGTTCCTATATTACAGACTCATGAAAATGTCAGGGATAAAGTGACTTTGGAATGCTGAAGAACGCTTCTTACTTGATTCATAATTTTTAATCTATTCTCAACCGTTCCTATAAATTCTTTTGGTGTTTTAGGAGATGAAAGTTTGTCTACTTTTATAAAGTGTAAAGTTTAGGAGGACATGTGTGAGGGTGGAACTAGGAAACCTCAGGCAGTCCTTAATTACAGTGGAGGTGTTCTGTGAAAGGGTGATACAGCGCAGTAAAGCTTTGTTCTATTGGAGGGTAATTTAAACAATGTTTTACTGTTCTAAAACGCTAGACTTATTTACTACAGAAATGTCGGCAATGCAGAAAATCACAGAAGATAAAAGAAGATAAAGTTTCCGGCTCATTTCACCAGACTAAGAGAGTCAGTGGTATCATCTGATGGGTATCCATTTGTCTTTTCTCTCATTTCAAGGAAATTATAAGTATGCTATTCAAATTTAGGATGAGAAGTAATTTCTTAAATTATAAGGCACAAAAGATCTTCCTTCCACCATTGATTTTCTCCTCTAGGCAAGCCCACCCCTGAGATCATCTCATTAGCACCCCCTGCTTTTCTCTTGCCCACACACAAACACATCTATTCTACCTACAGAGAATAGTGCATGTATCTATGCGTAGATTCGCTAGAAATTGTTTTTTAGCAGGAACGAGTTTTCACACCTATTCTCCAGGCAGCATAAATCTCTCTGGCACTACACCAAAGGCTGTCTCGTTTGCTTTAATGGTTGTACAGTATATACTTTCTAAATAAAAGTGTGGCTCCAAGTTACACATTTTGTATAAAGATACATCTTCTTTATTAAACTATCTGGATTATGGCTGTTCATACCACCCATGTGTTTCGAGTCAGTTTCTAGACTTTCTGTCAACTCTGAGCTATTAAAAATGCATGCATCCCACATAAAAGCTTTGGGGGTATCCTTAGATCCCCTTACCCCAGACCCCGATCCATAGAGAGCCAGGGGAGAGCAGTGTTGCCCATAGGTTATTCCCTAATTTTAAAGTGAGCAGGCCAAGCCTTTTGGTATCTACTGGTCTATCTCTGTAAAGCCCAGAACCCCTTGTTTCCCCATGGTCAGCAATGTCCTGCAGAGGAGCCTTGCCTAAAAACAGCCTGCTCCTGGGTGCCCATCAGCTGCCCAACCGATATGCGCAGATCTTTGCTTCAAATTTGACTCGCACCCTGTCACATTTACAACTCACTGGCCCTGTCCTCCTGTCATCAAAGAAAAGTACCAGGAATATCATCAATCCCAGGTAAGCACAAAGAATAAGGACCTCAATTCAACAGCTTTTGTTCATAGGTCCTCTGAGTTCCCCAGTCTCCAGTTTTCAGCAAGGGTAGAGGGAAGTTTTTCAGTGTCCCACCTGGCCCCATGGTTGGAACGAATCTCTCCCACCCATAGTCCCACAGCCGCTTATAAAATAATTACACAGAGGCTTATATTAATTACAAACTGTATGGCCTATGGCTCTGGCTTCTCCCTAGCTAGCTCTTTCATCTTAAATTAACCCATTCCTATTAATCTATATGCTACCACGTGGCCCTGGTGTTACCGGTCTGCTGGCATCTTGTTGCTCCTTTGGCATGGCTGGTGTCTCTCCCGACTTTGCCCTTCTTCCTTCTGTCTCTCTGCTTGGGATTCCCACATGGCTATAACCTGACTCGCCATAGGCCAGAGCAACTTCTTTATTAACCAATCCTAGCAGCACATATTCACAGCCTACAGAAAGATATCCCACAGCACTTCCCCTTTTCTGTCTAATCAAAAAGGAAAGTTTTAACTTTAACATAGAAAAATTACATATAATAGAACAGTTATCAAGCAAGAATTACGGTTACCATATCTAGTCTATTTGTATTTGGCAAAATTAAAGAAAATATTCTATCATCTATCCTACATTTGTGAGTCTAAAGTTTCATATCTAATTTATCTTTTATCATAGCCAGGGAAAATTACAATTATTACTATTTAGTCTTCAACTACATCAAAGACCCAAGAAGGATATAATATGACCTAAGTAAACAGGAAGTGCATTGCAAGCAACTTCCATTATTCTAGAAATGACAGAGACTGGGGCTCCACGCATAACCAAACCCTAACACATGCTGGTGGCTGCTGGTCAGTTTCTCCACCCTGCAGAGCGCACGGGAACCCCCAGGGACTGCCTGTGGATAAAGCACCACAGCAGAGAGAAAGGTGACCGTGCAGGACACCTTTCTAGTTCCATGCTTTTAGCAGCTGATCAGGTCACAGACCCTCACCTGGTTAGGGACTACCAGCAGGCGGTTCCTTTCCTTTTAAAACGGTTTGGTGCAGCTGATGCCAACTCCATCTTTTAAAACTCCCGCCACCACTGCCATTTTGTGCACAGCCACTGCGGCACATGTGCAGCCAGCCCTGCAGTGTGTCTGCAGGTGTCCCGGGCAGGGCTTCTAATGGTTTGGTATATTACCTCATCTGTTGTGATTCCAGCAGCTCTGCCCAGTACTCATGGGTAGGAGTTGCCTGGGTTAGTGTTTGATTCACAGAGCCCATTCAGGGACCTGAGTCAGCTTGTACCAGACCTCTTTTGGTGCTACACCTGTGACACCTACTGGCCAAGCAATGATACTACATCCAAACATCATTGAATGAGCCAGCTATTCACCTAACCTGGTTAATAACACCTGGAACATCTGGACACATCGGACAATCTTTCAAGAATTTTATCTGAGGTTAATTACTTGATAATTTTACACTTTAAACTGATTAATAAATAAACGAATTATTAAAATTTTTCTTCATAAATTTTGAATATTTCTCAAACAATAGCAGTCAATTTCACCACTCAGGAATTTACAAACCTTTTTGTTTGTACTATGAATGAAATATTGCAGGACATATATGACCTCCTTGGGACATATATAATGGTCACCATAATAGCAGTTAGCATAGTGATTCATCTCATATCATCAAAAAATTGGCCTAATAATAACAGCAAAAATGAGACATTAATGGGACTGATACAGGACTTAAATAAAAGGACTCTTTCTTTTAAATCCACTAATTTACCATAAGAACTTCAGTCCATTGATAATAACTGGACAACCAGATTTAATTCTATTGATAATAAATATGAATGCTTAATGAATAAAACAATAACTCTTCAGAGCAATCTTAATGCCATTCAGATAATTTCTAAGGAGGAAAGATCATTGCTAATTGATAGAATAAAGTCTGTGGAATTGTATGTTTCTGATGAACATAAAAAAATTGTATAATTCCATGAAATCTCTAGAATCCTCTACAACAGAGGAGGTTCGCACACTGCAACAGGTGGTAGTTAATCAATTTCAAGCTCTGGAGGAGTCTCCCAGTAAGGATAATAAAGGAGCTAATAAACAAAAGAGCAGAGCCATACAAGTAATAACATCTCCAGGTGGCTCTTATAAAATGGCTTATCCTGTCACCATCCATAAGAAGCCAGCAGATGATACACATCCTGAAGAATATACAGAATATACCTGGTAACCTATTTATATGAGAGATTTAAACAATATTAGGAAGTCACCTATGGAATACATTCAACATATGTAAAAGAGATGTTAAATACATGGTCTTCTAGAATCATACCAGATGACTGGAATCAGTTAATTTCAGCTGTATTAGAGTACAGCCAGCAATTACAATGGAAACGCTGGTTTACAGAAGAGGCTATGGCCCTTGAACAGCAAGGTAAAATCAGAGGTTTTGAGATCTCCCAAGATCAAATTCTTGGTGAGGGCCATTTCACTGATTTAAATGTACAAACTACCTTGGATGAGCATGCATTATCCCTATGCTGTACAGCAGCTTTAAATGCTTGGGGAAAAAATTCCAAAGCCAGAGAAACCAACTGAGCTATACACAAAGGTTTTTCAAGGGTCAAAAGAACCATTTACTTATTTTTTTTACAAAGGCTGACCATGGTTGTAAATAAGACAATATCAGACCAAGTCTTGACTCAATATTTGGCTTTTGATAATGCTAATACAGAATGCAAAAGAATACTTACACCTTTAAAGGTCAGGTCAGCAACTTTGGAAAAATGGATTTAACATAAAAATGGTGTTGAGTCTCTTAATTATAGTAATGAGGCTAGGACAGGAGAGGCGATTTCCAAAGGTAGAAGGAGGCATCAAGGTACTAAATGTTTTAACTGTGGTACATCAGGTCATATAAGAAGAAACTGTACATGGAGTGCTCCTAGAAGAAATGTTTCTTATAGAAATAACCTAAACAGGAGAACCCAACCTTCTGGATTATGCAGAAGATGTGGCAATGGCCAACATTGGACCAATGAATGTAGATCAATAAGAGACATATGAGGCAACCCTCTACCAGCAGGATACACATTGGGAGGCCTCTTGCAGGCCCCCAAATCGAACACGGTCCAAACATTTCCAATCACTATAGAGGAAATTCCTCCCCAGGACAACTAAATAACCCAATACCTAATGTAAAGAATGATACTGTACTGGATGATAGAACAACATTGATAGATGGAACAAAAATTCCAAAAACACCATAAAATGAGTATTTTGACAGACTTCCATAAATGAACAAAGATCAAAGCTTAAAGTACAAATTAATAACATTGTCCTTAAAGGATTAGTGGACACAGGTATGATTGTGACTATAATTACATCAAAATCATGCCATCTGAATTGGCTTCTTCAAAAGTTAGATGTCCAGTTTCTAGGGATTGGAGTCCTATCTCAGGTAAAACAAAGTTCGAGATGGGTTGAATGCATAGGGCCAGAAGGAAAAAAAGAAAGGCTGAAGTCATAGGTGGCAAATGTAGCAGTAAGTCTTTGGGGTCAAGACCTGTTACAGCAGTGGAATACCCAGATTAAAATTCCTCCAATCTTATGAGTAGAATATAGACTAATTCATGTTTCTGGGAATAATATTATAAGATACTATAAAAAACAGCCAGCACCCATTCAGGCTGTACATAAACAGAGCACAACTGCCATTGGACTCTCAGAAGTACCAATGGCCCTCTCTTTAAAATGGCTAACAGGTAAACCTGTCTGGGTTGGACAATGGCCCATGACACAAGAGAAACCACAAGATTTAGAACAGCTGTTTCAGGAGCAGTTAAATGCTCAACACATTGAAGATTCTACAAGCCCTTGGAATTCTCCTATATTTGTTATTTTAAAAAAATCTGGGAAATGGAAAAATGCTGACAGATCTGAGAGCCATAAATAAAGTAATTCAGCCTATGGGATCCTTACAGAATAGGATGCCCTTGTCCTCCCTGTTACCTAAAGAATGGCTTATTATAGTTGTTGACTTAATAGATTGTTTCTTTACCATACCTCTACAAGAAAAGGATAGAGAAAAATTTGCCTTCATAGTACCTACTTATAATAATTCCCAGCCAGTTAAGAGATATCAATGGAAGGTCCTCCCTCAGGGAATGTTAAATAGCACTACTCTATGCCGATATTTTGTGCAAAAACCATTGGAAATAATTCATGCAAAATTTCCACAATCAATAATCTACCATTATATGGATGATACCTTATTAGCTGATCCAAAGTTAGGTACCTTAGAAAACATGTTTGAAGAAATAAAGTTTTGCCTCACTTGGGATTACAAATTGTTCCTGAAAAAATACAAAAAAAAAATTCTATTAATTACTTAGGATGTAAGAGAGATCTACAAAAAATTAGACCCCAAAAAGGTACAACTCAAGAAAGATCGATTGCAGACTCTTAGTTTTTTTTTTTCAATAATTGTTAGGAAGCATTTCCAATTTACAGACCATCATTGGAGAATCTAAAGATGGACTAGTAAATTTGGCCAATTCCCTAAAAGGGGACAAGGACTTAAATAGTCCAAGAGAAAAAACTCCTGAGCTAAACCAACCAGTTTATTTTAATGATTTGTTGATCTCAGAATGGAAACCAAGGTACATCCTACATTGGGGAAAGGGTTTTGCTTTTGTTTCTGCAGGAGAGGAAAAACTATGAATACCAAAAAAATTAATAAAAATTTGCTTCGAACAGGAGATACCCCTTGATGAGGAGAAGTAATAGCTCATCCACCAATGTGACAACTCTACAAGTCATAAGAAAACTCAACAAACAAGGGTCAGGGCAGGGCTCTGTTTTTTTGTCTTTATAGGATAATAGAAATATCCAACTTCAAGAAATCATAAGGCCTTAGACACCTAGACATCTACCACATAAAGGAAGGACATATCAGTACCAATATACTCTATAGGTAATATCTCACTGCCTAACATCAATATCTCTTTAACTCTAGAATAGTTGTGGTCCTGATTTAATTATAAACCAAGCTGGCTTTGGAGTTGGAATGTGGCTCTCTCCTTCTCTAAACCCAAGCATATTGCTAAAAGAAAAATTAGTTGGCTCTTCCAATATGAGACAGAATCTCCTAAGTGTGAGACAGAAGAAAACCAATAATCTAGGGACTATTGTTGTCAAGATTCTATTTTTTCCCATGCTTGTCCTTGCTTTCTGGGAATCCCTTCTTGATCCAGCATAAATCCAAACTTTCCATTTTGATGATAATAATGTTCAAGTTTTTCCACAGTGAAAAATAAGCATTTCCAATAGCAAACACTGAAGTCTTCAGAAGGAAGATGGGGCCCCCACAACAATGACTTTACTCAATCCAGAAAGATGCCATTGTACCTAAAAACATTACTCAATGATCAGCTTTAAACTGAAAACTCTTCAGGACAGTTCTTAGAGGAGATGGTCCATCATACTACACTTCTAGCCAGAATCTCAGACAATCTTATCCACTACTCTGAGACTGGCTGCAGACTCTACAGCTAGCACTATTGAGACCTAACTATCTAAGCTTTCTTACAGGATCCCACAGAGATACTGCTGCCCCCTAAACAGCAGGAAGCAATTATAAGAAAATGACACCCCCTCTTTAAAAGGTTTCATTTTTCTCAGGGTTATGGATAGATGTTATAGGGTTGGGGGTAGAACAATAGAATTTAGACTCAGTATTCTCCTTTAGAAAAGAAAAAGAGGAATGAATAGGTATAGTATGTTAAGGTAGATTATTGTATCTACCAGTAAACTGATTTAGCAAACTATCATAAGTCTTGGATAACTTGCACTGATATGGATTCTTGTACATTTGATACAAATGTACATTGTTCTTATATTCCTATTTAAGATAATTTATATATTTATAGAAATACAAAACTATATTGTATTGTGTATATATATTTCTACTCCTGTTTGAAATATTTTGTATATTGATACAAATGTAAAATTATATTTGTCATACTGTATGTATGTTCTACCTCTGTTTAGGATATTCTGTATATTGATATATATTAAGGATATTGTTGTCATATTGCACTATACATTTTTTCTAATTCTTTAAGATATTTTGTTTATAATCACAATTTTGAGGTCATTGTCCTTATATGGTAAATCTGCTTACAAACTGCTTACCATGTTAATGTGAAGCCTTAGTCCTTAGGTTATCTAGGTAGGTAAGACTTACAGATTTATAGTCACCCATGCTTGTCATCTCTACATATGTTAGTTAGGTTCTCCAGACTTACAGAAACATATGTCAGATGGATAGGTAATCTTCAAATACTTCATAGACCCAGAGAATATGGCATTTAAATGTTTTGATAACTTAGAATTCTGTTGACATGAGGCACAATTGCTCCTCGCAGCTCCAATCTGATCTCAAGAGAATGTTGGGCTTCTAAGACATTTTTGTTTGGAAGTTTGTCTTCTTCTTGGCAAAAAATGGCCTGCTGGGCAAAGAACTGCTCTTGCCTTGACGGCTGACAGTATAATGCTGTTCTTTCTGGATGAGCAGGACACAAGGAAAAGTGATTGCTGAACTCTGCCAAGACAGGGTAAGATGGTCATTCAAAATTCCTGCTTCTGAAAATGATCTATCAGATATTCTAGGCCTGTTGCCAAACTGGATGCGCCAACGATGCTGAGAAACTTCAGGTGACTTTCCAGACTGCGAACTGTCTGTGTCTATTCTCACAAGAATTTTTGGAAATTGCTCACTTGGATTTCCATTTTCTCAGATTTTATTATTTTCCTTCTTAAGTCTTTGATGTAGTTGAAGACTAGTTACAGTTACAATCTTCTCATATCTTAGCTAGAACATATTAGTACTAGAGTTAGAATCTTCAAGATAGGATAGCTATTGAAGTAATTTCAGTAATTTGCCATTTGTCTATGTTCTGGACATTTATCATGTCTTTCTTGTTTGATGTTATTCTTGTTGGTTGTAGTTCCATTTTTGCTTATGTTATTACTCTTTGTGTTCCTGGACAATACTTGATAATCATTCTTATTGTATATAGTTTGCATCAAGTTTAGAACCTTCTTATCTAGACAAAAAGGGGGAATGTAGTGCTATTTGCTCTGCCCATAACCTTGGGCTATAGGGCCCAAAATGAGGCGGTGCTTCCTGCCATTGTATGTGACTTCTTAAAAAGAGAGGTAAAAGGGTCACATGCCCCTCCTTCCTGCTCCTGCCTGCTCCTGGTCAGATCAGAGGATGACTTCAGCTATCTCTTCTGTTCTGTATTCATGAGTGTATTTCCTCATATAAATCTCAATAAATTTCTATTACCCATTAAATAGACTCATGTGGATTGATCTTAATAAGCAAGGGTGTTTGTTTGGTTTTTTGTTTTTGTTTTTGTTTTTGTTTTTTTACTTTTCAAGCATTGTTAGACCTTAGGATAATGCCTAGCATTTATTTTAAAATATAAATTCTTATACAGTGTGTAGGTTTTACCTTTATTTACATTTCATTTTTAAAAATTAGATAAGACTAAAAAATTTTTCAGATGTGTAGGCCTATGGATTTTTAATGCTGGTACAAATTCAAATAACCACCACAATACGGAAACAAAACTGGTCCATGACCTTCAAATTCCCCATTGTGTACCTTTGGAATCTTGGGTCATCATACTGTCTATTAAGTCCCTAAATCATGGCAAGCGATGTCTTCACTATCACTGGAGTTTGCCTTTCTAAATGATATGAATTCAAGATGTTTCCTGTGTCAGGAGTCTCTTTCATTTGCGTGTGTGTGTGTGTGTGTGTGTGTGTGTGTGTGTGTGTGTGTGTATGCACACATGCACAGGTGCATATGCATATGTATTTGTGTGCATGTGGAGGTCAGTAGGTGACACCAGATATCTACAATCACTTCTCTACATTGTGATTGTTGTTGATGACAATGTTTGAGATAAGGTCTCTCACTGAACTCAGAGTTCACAGATTTGACAAGCCAGTAAGCTTTGAGGATCCTCCTGTCTCCACTCCCCAAGAGCTGGGGTTAGTGACGCCCACCATCACGCCTGGATTTGTGTGTGGATTCTAGGGATCTGAATTCAAATCCTTATGCATGCTAAGCAAACATTTTACCTACTGAACCATCCCCTCAGTCCTTATATTCATTTGTGATGATATGCCATAGTGTATATATTCATCCATTGAACAATTTTGTCCCTTTAGTTTTAGGCAGTTATGAATGGGAATGCTGTAAATATTCACTATTTTCTCTGTTTAGTGTAAACAACCCCAGAATGGATTGCTGAGTAAGCACAAATTTAATTTTTATGAGAAACTTCCCGACTGTTCTTCTTGTGTGGCTGTGCTATTTTATACCCCACCCTAGCAATGCTCTAGGTTTCTATTTTTTTTTTTTGTTTATTTGTTTGGTTTTTGAGACAGGGTTTCTTCATGTAGCTTTGGTGCCTGTCCTGGATCTCGCTTTGTAGCCCAGGCTGGCCTCAAACTCACAGAGATCCACCTGCCTCTGCCTCCCGAGTCCTGAGATTAAAGGTGTGTGCCACCACCACCTGGCCCAGGTTTCTATTTTTATTTTAAGCCCTTGTCATAGGAGTGGACTTGAATTTGATGATGTTGGCTGGATCACATTCAAATATTCCAACCATTTTTTATTTGGGTTGTTTCTTATTCTACTTGCTTCTTTGTTCACTTGTTTGTTCGTTTGCAGTAGGAAGGACAGAATCCAGAGCCTCACCTAGCTAGGCTAGTGCTCATCAAAATCAAAATCCTTGGCCTTTTTTCTTTCTTACCTGTATTTTTCTTTTTTAAAAATATGTATTTGTATCGTGTGTGTGTGTGTGTGTGTGTGTGTGTGTGTGTGTGTGTGTGTACATGAGTGCAGGTTCCTGAGGAGGCCAGAGGTGTGAATCAGGTCCCCTAGAGCTGGAGTTACAGTTAGTTGTGTGTTGTCTGATGTGGGTGCTGGGAACTGAACTTGGGTCCTCTATAAGAGCAGCGTCCACTCTTGACCACTGAGCCATCTCTCCAAACTCTCAGTGTAATTTTCCTATCTTGAGACCAGGATCTCACTAAATTGCCTAATATGTCTTGAATAGACTCATCCTGCTTTAGCCTCTCAAGTGAATATGATTTCAGGCTTGAACCATTAGGCCCAACTTTTAATTACATTTTGAAGATTTTTTTTATATATATTGTCAATGCAAGAACCATGTTGGTCATGTGATTTGGAAGTATCTTCTCCCAGTGTACAGGTTGTTTGAAATTTTCTCTCCTGTTTCTCTGAGCACAGCAAAAGCAATGAGTTTCAATGAAGTCTGAGGAGTCAATTTTATTATGATTTGTGAGTTTTTTGTTTTTTTGTTTTTTGTTTTAGTTTACAAACTCTTTCTCTGCCTTTAGATCACAAATAATTTGTTTTATTCTTTATTTTTTATAGTATTAGGCTTTATATTTGATTAGTACACATTAGTTCTTACTTGGGGTATGTATATAAAAGAAGAGTTATGGTTTTGCATATAAGTTTTGATGTCTAATTTTTCAATTTAATTTAGGAAAAATACTATCATTTTCTACTAATATCCTTTGTACACTTTTCAAACTTTAATTGGCCACGCTGGAATGTATCTCCATCCAAACCACACATTTGCTCCATTTGTTGATCCGTGCACCTACACCTTCACCAGTGTCCCATTCTACTATGCAAAGCTGTATCATGAGTTGTCAAGGAGAGTTTCATCCTTCCAACTTTATCTGTTTTCAATTTTATTTTAGCCCTTCTATTGTCTTCATTTACTTGCAAATTTCACAATCAACTTCTCTATACACACACACACACACACACACACACACACACACACACACACTAAACCTAGTAAAGGAGAAAGAGTAATGGTTCAGTCAATAAGGTACTTGACATACAAGCATGGGGACTTGAGTTCAAATCCCTAGCACCAACTTAAAATGTGGGTTCGTGCAGCTCACGCCCACAATCCCAGTGCATGAGGGTGTTGTCAGCAAAAGACTCCAAAGTACCAAGACATTGCCAGCCAGCTGATTTAGCTGAATTGTCAAGCTCCAGGTCCAATGAGAAATGTCGTCTCAAAAATAGAATGCTGGATAAAGGCACCAGATGTTGATCTCTGGCCTGGAATTCTTTTCTTTCGTAATGCATTTGGCTAGCCTGTTATCAGAGTGACACTATTTTCATCCAAAGAATTATTAAATAGCTCCTCCTGTTTTTGTCTAAATGATGCAGATTTTATTTATTTGTTAAATATTTGATAGACTTAGCCACATGTACCGGGGAATTTGTTACTTAATGTTTTTAAATTATGAATTAAATTTACTCAGTGAGTATAAGATGGTGAGACTATTTCCCTAACTTAGGCTTTCAAAGTGATTGATCTATTTAACTTAAATGTGCTGTGTTCAATGAATTGATGTGTTCAGATTGGTTGTTATTTTCATTATTCGTTTAGTGACCACAGAGTATAGAAATATCCTTTCTTATATTCCTGATCTAAGCATTTTTTTTTTGTCTTATCTCCCTCCTAATTCACCAGTATTGCTGGAATTTTCCTATCTTGCAGATCTTTCTAGTGATTCAATCTTCACTGAGGCCCCCGTTGCTTTTGTGTTTTTATTTCATTAACATTTCCTTAGTGCTAGCGTACAGAATTTGATGCAACAGTTTCAGCTCAGTGCATTTTCTAGCTTTCACTACTTCTGACTCGACCTTTGAATTGTTTTGCAAAGGTTTTGTCAGTTTGCAAAGGCTTGGAGATGTTCCTTGTTACCCTGTATTGATTCTACCTTACCTTCATAGAGTAGGCAGTCTACTTTTACAACATAATTCCACCTGTTAAGATGTCTCCTCAGCTCCTACCCTCTCTCCTCTCGTGGATGAGATTCAGCTTTGTGGCTGTTCAGAGTACACTTGATAAAAATCTATATTCTTCTGCTACATATTGACATAGTCTATAAAACTCAGTTAGACCCACTGATTGAGAATGCCATCATTCATTTTGTATTCCTTATGATTTTCTATCTTCCATTTCTATAGTCAAATATAAGAGTAGAATTATATCTATATTATAATCATGACTTTATCAATTTCTCCTTTAAATTCTGTCTGTTTTGCTGTATTCTCACATCTGCTGGCAGCTGTATGCTATGCCTATGGAGGAGTGCTATAGTTGTGTTAAATTAATAACATTATATAAGTCTATCTCTGGCAATTTTTGCTCTGAAATCTACTTTGTCTAAAATTTATGTTTTACCACCTAATGTCTGTATAGGTGTCTTTTCATATTTATTTAAAATATATCTACCTATGTTTTTATGTTTCAAGTGAGTTTATTGTAGGTAACATGTAGTTGGGTAATTCTTTTTTTAGATTTTTTTCCATCTATATTTTTAGTGTTCTTAGACTATTGCATATAATTTAAATATTTGTCCATGTAGATTTAATCTTATTATTTTAACATTGTTGTTTCTTATAATCAACATTTTTGTACTTTAGCTCAGGTATTCTGTCTCAGGCTCCTCCTGATGCTACATAAGCACCTGATTCAGCCGAGGCTAAAAGATCTGGTATGTCTATGGTGTAGCTGGTCCTCAGTTCCTGACAGGGAATTAGAGAACAGCCTCAGTTTCTCATCATGTGAGGCAGAATATTGATTGCTTTACTATGTTAGCTTGCTTAGCCAGTGTCTCTGTCTCTCTGTCTCTGCTTGCCTGTCTGTCTGCCTGTCTGTAGTCTGTCTCCTCCCTCTCTTCTCCCTCTCTCCCTCTCCCTCTCTCCCTCTCCCTCTCCCTCTCCCTCTCCCTCTCTCTCTCTCTCTGTGTGTGTGTAATCTTTCTATATCTTTCTCTCTGTCGCTGTCTTTCTGTTTTTCTCTTTGAGAGGGCTATTGAGGTTTTTATGTCCCTTTGAAGCTACATATTGAATCTAGGTCCCCAGTACTGTGTTTTCTGGGCTGACCTGACCCACCCCAGTCCAGATCACATGAGCTTACTTATGGCTAGATTATAGCTTGTATTACTGTGGTACTAATGCTGCTTCGAACAAGCACATAGCTGTAAATGCCTGCATTTATCTAAGACCTCTTAGCAGTTGATATAAGTTCAGCGCATTTTTTTTTTTTTACGTTACAAACCAACAGAAAAAAAGTATAATAAAGATACTCCTCCAAATTGTGGTCTATTTTAACTATCTCAGGACTTGATACTCAGGACAAACAACCTCTTAAGTTGGTCCCTCTAATAACCCCTAGAGAACAACTTGAGATGCACCTTACTTGGAGCTTCAGATGAGCATCAGGCACATGTCTATTTGTCCACCACTTAAGATGTCTTTGAAGACATTTGAACAGATATAACACTAATTCTGTTTCTGTTCCTAATGATTTCCTAGGGTGAGAAATGTCTTCCATAAGTGACTTTTAATTCTCAGTGCTTAAGTTTTTCAGATCTTATAATGGCTACCTTCTTAACTTCTGTACATAATTATGTGTGTTAAGAGCCTAAAAAGAACTCAGCATACTTTAAGAATCATAGCCCCACCCCTAAATTTTCTTAAAATAAAACAATGTAGGTAGTTTTGAATACATTTAAATATTCTATGAAATTAAAAATTAGTGACATAGTAAAATACTAACTGGAGGATTTTCCCTTAACTAATATGGAAGATAAAGCAAAGTAGAGTTTACAGAATTCCCACCTAAAGTAGAGGCTTCCTCATGGTGGTGAGGCCATTTGGTTCATGTATGATGAGCAGGCATATTCACCATGCATCCAGCTGTTGCCAGAGTGATCCATGTATCAGTACCCTCTGTTCTTAAGAGCTTTTTTTTTTTAATGAAATATTGGGCTCCTGAAGCCAGGGTATTTGTCTCATAAGAGACTGTCACTAGGAAACTGTTCATTGAATGTAGAGGCTGCATTCTTATTGTTGTGTTTTAATGTGTATAGGTGTTTTGGCTATACTATGTCTATGTATCATATGCATCCACTGCCCACATAGACCAGAAGAAGGTGTCAGATCCCCTGAAACTGCAATAACAGACTTTTGTGAGCTGCCATGTGGGTGCTGGGCATCAAATCTGGTTCCTCTGGAAGAGCAGCCATTGCTCTAAACCTCTGAGCCATCTCTCCAGCCCTGGAATCTAATATGACACTGTGATACGATTTTCTGGTTTCTTTGTTGTTGTTATTGTTGTTGTTGTATGCATGTTTTCTCATCTGTTTTTGGAAAGATAGTTGCCTATGGGAATCAGAAGGTTTTCTTTAAATAAGAAATGCCAACCATCATTGCTGTGCAGATTGTACACATTTCTTATACAATGCGAGTTTCCTTGGTGTTGCAGTTCTCCAAAGAGTTCTCATTCTTACCTCAAGCTTGGCATGTCCCCAGGAATTAAGGGAGAGAGCTATCTGCTGTCATTAGATATCACAGTATAAACACACCTCAAATTGATGGAAGAGCAAAGTCATGTTGGGATAGAAACAGATCCAGGATGGGCATCAGCATGACAAAGTGGATGCTTAATCTATGCATCAACACAAAGAGGAATGTCGTGCGGGATGCTCTCTTGGAAAGTAGATGGCAGGTTTTGGAGTGTTTGGTTGTTTGGGGTATTGCACTGGGTATGTATCCCTGGTGGGAAATCAGTAACTCACAATGTTTGTATTTGCTTTTAGACTTCTAGAAGGAAAGGGAAGATTAATTTTACAGGCTTTTCCTCCTCCAGCAAATCACATCACCTCTGAATTCTCCTGGGACGCGAAAGAGAAACCACTGTACCAGTTTTCTTTGCATAAAACCCATACAGAAAAATACCTAATAATTTTCTAAGTTCAGAATCTCTGGAAGGTTCATTAAAAGCCATTAAAACCATATCAAATTAACACTTCTGAGTCCCATATGCCTGAGAGAGGGCTTTTAGAGGTACATATGTAAGCTGAGAAACTGAACTGGAGTGAAATGGGAAACAATATTCCATAAATATTTGGAGCAAACTTATATGACTGTTCTGAGCACACGCGAGCGTACACACACACACACACACACACACACACACACACACCTACAATACAGTGAACATGAAAGAGATCACAGCAGGAACAAAGGGAAGACACCCCATCTCTGAGTTGCGTTTTCTTTGTCAGCTTTGAACGAAGGATGAGGTTGCCTGAGAAATCAAGAACTGCATAATTACAGCCCATGAGCTTCTCCCGGAGAGATGATGTGTGTGGCAGCAAACTAGTGAGTCCACTTACATGTTTAGTTAAGACTCAAAGACACAGGAAGACACGCAGGTGCCATGAAACATATAAATGTTAACAGAAGAAGGAGACGGTAACAGGAGGTATGATAATCCTTTGGACTTTTTCCTTTTTTTTTTCCTTCATCTCCACAGATTTGATTAGTAATAATAAATCATATATCAAGAGAAATTTATGGTTCCTCACACAGCACCTAATTTTTGACACTCATAATTCTCTGCGCTCAGGTATTATTATAGCAATTTTACAGATGAGGTGAGACAGAGCAGTGTGAGAGAGTTACAATGATAAAATCGCGGAGCGGAAAGGAGCTCGGAGATCATCATTTAGTTTGCAAAAGATTCTCTCTCTCTCTCTCTCTCTCTCTCTCTCTCTCTCTCCCTCCCTCCCTCCCTCCCCTCTTCCCTTCCTCTCCCCTTTCTCTCTCTCTGGCCAAGAACAATATTTTTCCAGTCAGAACTTTCATAAAACAGATCAAAGAGCCAGTCTTCTCTTTACTTTCAGTTCGCAAGAATAAGATTTTTCTCTTTAAATGATGAATTATGACAGCGAGGCTCCCTTGACAAATCTAATATTTGAAATTGACTAGGAATGTCAATAGGCATATACATTTACATATACATATTTATAATACAAAATCATGCTTTACTTCCTTTATTTATAACTGAACTGAATCTGCTGTTTCCTGTTTATTTGTGTAATTTTTAGTTGTACAGAGTAAGAGATGATTGCCATTTGCATTAATTAATTAGAACTTGTAGGTGGTAACCTATTTTGTTCCTTAAATAGACTGTCTTGTGATTTCAGAGTATCCTTAAATGAAAATAATCCCAAATCTAAAATATGCATAAGTGATACATACAACTTTCTCTCACTAAGGACTTCAAGTTTTATTTCAGTCCTTAAAAACTCCAATGAATACAAGTTTAACATACAATTTAATGATGGTGCATAATTGGATGCCATGACCCAGACAGCTCTCCAACCACTGACTACAGCACAAGTCAGTATAACTCTACGAGAAGAAGGCACCATCAGTTGCTGTAACTCTAGGCTGTCTCAAGAATTACATACCCATACTGAGGTTGCCAGGAAAGAGCTCCGGTGGTGCATATCTGTATATGCTTTTCTTTAGAATGTCACTAACACAAGTAGATAGTTTCCACTACCTTTCTTTCCTCCCTTATAAACCCGAGGGAACAAAGAGATGGGTGAGGAGACAAGCACCTTTGAGAAATAATCCCAAATTTTGGGAAAAAAAAATGGTTCATTGAGGATTACTGATTTGCATGCAGAATCAAAGCAGCCCACTCTCCCAGGCCATGAGAAAGCCACATGCTGGTAGAATCAGGTGACTTGGAACTCAAGGAAGCACACAGAGGGATTGTTTGAATCCCCACATGTGGAAGCCTCTGAGTCTCAGAGACCCCTCCTCTACCACACATGCATGTCCTGGGTCTGCAGCAGCCCATCAATTTATGCTCTAAAAGGATTTTTGATCTTTCTAGAACCTGCAATGAGGACTGACAGCCCTGTGGGAGTTTCTGTAGTAGGAGAAAGTGAATTGTCCCAGAATAGACCCATAGAAATTGGCATTTTACACCTACATGAAAAAAAAAAACCCAGCTTATGTTTTTTCACTCAAGAGCATAGCTCTGTCCATGTGGACAGACTCCTTCAGCTACCTTCTTGGTGCTTATTTCTCAATCAGAATGCCAATCAATATCATCATGGATTAAGGGATAGGCTCCAGCATGGAAGGAGACTAACCTGAACAAATCCATGAAGATTCAAGAAAAAGACTCCATCTGAGGAGAAGAGAGCTACAAACACACACTAATGCTAGAATAGGAAGAATGAACATGTTGGCCCATTTTATGAGAAACAAGCTATTCATTGTTTCAATGACTACTCAGAAAAAGTTTACTCATCACTTATCAGATACACACAATAAAGATTCCATTGTGTGACAAAAAAATAACAATGGTAAGCAACTGTCAATGACAGAGTCAAGAAATTCATAGGAAAGAGGAAAACTGGAGGGGAAAGAAATGGACCTAGGAGGACCAGGACGAAAGGAGAGAAGAAGAAGAGCCAGACAGGATGTGGAGGAAAAAGCAGTAGTCTACAATGAACAACATTTAAGGATAAAATCAATCAAATCTTGAAGACATTTCAAACAAAAAAAAATGGCAGTGCCAACTGTCAGAGGATAAGGCAGGTAAGATATTTTTCCTCTCATCCTCTAAAACAAGAAGTCAATAATCAAGATTTAAAATGAGGAGATTATGAACCAGCCAACTATTAGCAACATGTATGTAGGGTCTGAGACCTGCAAAGGATGGAGCAAAGATATCTCTCTGTCTCTCTGTCTCTCTCTCTCCCTCTCCCTCTCCTCTCCCTCTCCCCTCCCCTCCCCTCTCCTCCCCATCTCTCCCTCCCCTCTCCTCCCCATCTCTCCCTCCCTCTGGATTTGATACCACTTGTTTTCCTCCTTTTAAAAACAGGCAGGAGTCAGGCAGTGGTGGTGCACACCTTTAATCCCAGCACTTAGGAGGAAGAGGCAGGCAGATCTCTGTGAGTTTGAGGCCAGCCTGGTCTACAAGAGTTCCAGGTCAGCCAAGGCTACACAGAGAAACCCTGTCTCAAAAACCAAAAAGGAGGAGGAGGAGGAGGAGGAGGAGGAGGAGGAGGAGGAGGAGGAGCAGCAGCAGCAGCAGCAGCAGCAGGAGCAGCAGCAGCAGGAGCAGCAGAAGAAGCAGCAGCAGCAGCAGAAGCAGCAGCAGAAGCAGCAGCAGAAGCAGCAGCAGAAGCAGAAGCAGCAGCAGCAGCAGCAGAAGAAGAAGAAGAAGAAGAAGAAGAAGAAGAAGAAGAAGAAGAAGAAGAAGAAGAAGAAGAAGATGAAA